>LVTN01000140.1:287503-358173 GCA_001649415.1 Musa itinerans
TCTTGTTTGCCGTCCCTCTCCATCCTCCCCCCCCCCCCGCAATCTCTCTCCTTCCTCCGCTGCTGCTGTCATCCTCGTTAAGTCTCCTCGACACCCCTTGCCTCCTCCGTGCTTCTCTCGCTTCCCACCCCTCCTTCCCTCCCGCTACCTCTCTCCCTCCTTCGTAACTGCCCTGCCGACCCTCCTTGATATACCCCCCTCGACCGCTCCTTCTCCTTTCCTCTTGTTGTCTCTCCTCCACCATCACCCCTATTGAGTGTCCCCGACAACCCCCTCCCTCTTCCCTCCTCCTTCGAGCTTCTCCCCTTCCCCACTATGCTTTTTTTCACTGTCATTCTCCCTTGTTCTCATCAACCTCTTACGTCATTGCCCCTAGCCTTCCTAACAACCTCCCTCCTTCGTGCTTCTCCCCCCTAATAGTCCTTTGCTACAATTAGCCATGGCTGACATCCTCACCCCCTCTCTGCATCTCCCTAGCAAAGCCGCCGAGCCTCCTTTTTCTCTAATTTTTCCTCAACTTCTTTCTTTCCCCAACAGTCCTTAATGTTAATTATAACCCACGGATTGTTTAAAGGATTAAATTTGTCACTCCCAGTATTTTGAGGTATCACTATAGTTAACATCTTGAATCATGGCAAATGAAGTTTTAAGTTTGCTATTCGATTTGAATAATATAGTATTTTAGTGCTTTATGGATGGTTAAATGAATTTATTGGGATGTATTAGTGGTGATGTTTTGAATATGAAATAATATAAAACTCATATATTATATAATTTTAATTTTAATGATTGTTTTTCTCCTTAATTATATTTTTTATAATTTTTATATTGGTGAGTGCCTTGCTTTACTCAAGCGAGTCGGGCACTTTGAAAGCTTGGCGCCTTATGGCCTATAACATCAAACATATAACCCTCATCAAACTTCCAGAATAGGATCAGCAAATATTTGGTTAAAAGTGACCATATTCTAGCACCACAAAGTCACTTAAACATAGTAAAGATACCATCATAGATATGCTTACATAGCTTACATGCAACAGAAACTGATAGATTAAGCAAAGGGATGATGAGTTTCCTAGATATTCCACAATGCTTCCTAGATAATATGCATCCTGAACCATGCCCATGCCTTTTTTAGCAATTTCATCGTTGGTATTACCAAGCCAAGAAAAGAAATCTCATAGCAACGAAGGGTTCCCAAATTACATAATGATGTTCTGGCATAAAACCAACATTTGCCTTCACTTCCTTTAATTTAGCATCAAATTCTGCCTACACACTTTCAAAAGGTCAATCTAGAACTGATTTTCAAAATTTGGTCTTTAGCTTGAACAATAACTACATAAAAACACTACACTTTTTACCCTTTTTATTAAGAATCATGTCTGCGGCTATGTTAACTTGCTGATCTGTCACCAAGATAACAGCAAAGCCATTATGTCCCAACTATTTGGGTCAACTACAAGATCTTTTTCCACCATTGAACCTTGTAAAATATCATATCCTTAGTTAAAATTAAGAATATTTAAATATTTATTTATACTTTCTATGAAGTCTTTTTAGCTTTCCTTCTATCTCTCCTCTCGTACCATTAATAATGATTGTTTTACCTCTTCCAGTTACAACATCTAAAGATCTTCTTAACAAGATTTATAATACCACCTGGTATAATACGATTCAATCTGTATTTACCCGTCCTGATACACAAACCAAGATAAACCAAATAGTATGCTCAATATGCTTAGTAGAGGACTTATATGAGCATCGGACAGTTGTTTTTTTTTTTTTTCTTCAGATTTTTCTGAAACTCAGTACCAATGTTCCAACACTAGGAATGAATCTAGGAACAACAATGTGGACTCAAATGGTACCGGTCCAAATCCTTATCGACAAACTACCACGTGAAATCAACAAGCACTCTGACGCTCGCCTAGGCGCCCGGGCGAGACGAGGCCCGAGTGCCTCAAATAGGAGTCAGGCAAGCACCTTCAACTGGAAGCTGCCTAGGTGTGTGCTTGGGCACAAGTGTTGGGCGGCCCAAGCACTTGCCTAGCCCAAATCAGCTTTAAACAAGCTTGAGTTAAACCCAAAATAACTGATTCGGTTCAACCAAACCAGATAATCCAGCTCACTAATCCCCCGTCCCCAGCCCCCCTGTATTCGTGTGTGACCTACTCCTCTTCCTTTAACATAATTGTCGTGTTGTCTTCGTCTGTGTACAAGGCAACCGAATCAGCTCTTTTGAGCGAGTGTGCAAGCTGATGACTAATGTTTGTGTGCGAGCCGGCAATGCCTCCCCTCGCGAACGAAGGTATCTTCTCCTCTTTCTACTCTTTCCCTCTCCCTCTTTCCATTCCTCTCCACCTTCCATCAGTGCTAATCCTCGTGCTCCTGTTACACTGTCCCATCCACATCTCATGGTCGTACCTCCCTCTCGTCTCTCTCTCTCGTCATGTTGTTCCCTCCACCTCTTATGGTACCTCTCTCTCCCGATGATTCCCAACAACCCCGAAGGTCAATGCACAGCCCCCTTCCCCCTCCCTCTACTTCTCCCTAACAGTATCACCTCCCCTCTCCCTTGGCTCTCTCTCCTTTTGACCCCCCTCATCTCTATCTCTCTCTCTCTCCCGGCAACTCTCAACATCATCGGCGACTAACGGTACCGCCTCCTCCCTCTCCCCCCTCTCTCCTTTTCCTATTTATCTCTTTGCTTCTTCCCCTGCCCCTTCCCTTGCTCGTAGCCAGCTTTCCTCTCCCACCAATGCCTTCTCCTCTCCTACTTCTTTCCCTCCCTGACAACCCCATTAATTATTGAATTTACCACTACTAGAATTTTAAATTATCATTGTTATAATTCTTGGACTTTTGGTGTTAATTTTCTTGTGTTTTGTTATTTTTGTTATTATATTTGGTAAATTTAATACTTTAATGCTTTATAGATGTTAAATGAAATAATGAATTACCAATGTTCTAGTGGTGATAATTTGATTGTGCATTGATATAAAATTTATAATTTGTCTAATTTTTATATTAATCATTATTATTCTTAATTATAATTAGGACTTACGGCTTTGTTGTTATTGTTGTTGTCGTCGTCTTTCTTTTTAATTATATTTTTCTATTGGCAAGTGTCCCGCATCGCTCGAGCAAGCACCTAAGCAAGCGTCTAGCACCTCGGGCGTTTTAGAGCCTTAACGCCTTTTAGCGTCTTGTCACGAACTTAGCTGGTTTTGCCTAAGTCGTGCGGCACCCTTGCGTGTCCGTCCGCAAAGGTCAGCCTCCCCGAAACCTCCCATTGGTCCCTTAGGACCTACAAAAGAGAAAACGGGTTAGAGAAAACGCCTCACTCGGGATCCACAAGCAAACATCTCCGAAAACACTTCATTGACAATACAAATTACAAATAGACTTTACAAGCTCAGAATAGTTGCACAACAAAGGGTAAAATGGTCCATTACAGACCGAATTCTCTCACTGGTGTCCACATGACACAATCTTTATCTACAAGCCTAAAACGGTCATCAAGCCCACTTAAACGAGGCTGTTATGCCTTCGACCGTCCCGCTACATGCTGTGCAAAGCATGAACAAACAGAAAGACACGGACATACACAAGTATTGCATCAAACATCCTGTTTAGAACTTTGTCCGTGACAAACCGGGAAAAAGAGTCACAAGGAGAGACTCATGGCGGCGGAAACCCGCTTGGATATTCTTAAAGCGAGCTTGGAGGAACTCTACCATGGCCAATGAAGGCTTGTTGGGGTAGAGAGCTCGCAAGAAGAAGCTGAGTCCAGGATCGACAAAGTTGAGGCCCTAGTCGATTGATTGTCAGACGACACAAAAGACTTCGTACAACACCTGCAGGAAGTTGTGGCGGAACTCACTTCAAGGGTGACCATGCTCACAAGAGCACTAAATGCGGGAGGAAGCAACACTCGCGTTGCACCACCACAAAACTTGAGGGCACCCGAGCCTCATGGTTATGGAGGGGCCAGAGATGCCAAAGAGCTCGAGAATTTTCTGTTCGACATGGAACAATACTTTCGAGCTACGAGGCCCGATTCTGATCACCATTGGTGAGGATTTGACAACTATTGTCTTCCATTATCTTCGAAGGGTCTTTGAACCTGTGCAGAGCTCCTCTGCTGGATAAGTAAGAGAATTGGGGTACTCGGTTTCGCCCATTCTCTTAAGAGTTGAGAAGGCAATGGTTACTTGACTTCGCCCGCCTCCTCAAGGGTTGTACTCCATGCATCGAGCTGGTTACTGGCCTTCGCCTGCTCTTTGCTCACACTTCTGAAGCACTTGAAGTGTTTGCACTCCTTGCGTTGAGTTAGTTACTGTGATTCACCTTCTCAATGCCATTGAACTTCTGGAATGCAGGAAGTTTTCACCCCAACTTGGAGTAAGTCTCTGGTAGTTTTGGTCGCCTCTGGGATTGTACCGTCTTCTCCATCAATTTAGCCGCCTACTCCACTGAGTAGCAAAGGTACAGCACCGCGTACTGCCATCTTCGTTCCTTGGTAGTGCACTCTTGCACGACCCGAAGTCCTTCACTTTCGACTATCTTGATGAGAAGCCCGTTGACACCGGTCTTACAAAGTTCCTTGGCCTCTGCCCTTCAGCCTTGTCTTGGTACTTGGAGTTTGCCTCTGCATGCTCCACCTCCTCGGCCCCTTTCACGACCAAGCGCTCTCCCTCCATGAGAGCAAGGGATCAATGACTTTCACGGAAGTCCCGCCTCTGCGGTACCATGGCGCTGCCATGCCCATGGCCCTACTATCCGTCGCCTTGTCTCTGCATCCCTTTTCTTCACGATCAGTAGATGTCTTTGTGGCACTCCTCTGAGTCACCTCCATTCTGACTGATGCTTGATTTTGGGTAGCTAAGTCCCTCTGGACTCGTCGTCGCTTCCTCGCCCTTTTTCGACCCCCTGCTTCAACACCTCTGTGTTCTCCAAGCAGATCCCTTTGGTCGATGGAAAGACAGACTGCAACTCCCACGCATGGCCTCTGCCATCATGTTGTAGGGTTTGCACCGATTCTGTTCTCCTTAGCTTCCTTGGTAGCAACGTTCGCTTACTCGACCTTGTCCTCTGACTCGTCGGGCTCCCTTAAGCGAATGTGGGATCTGGAGAGTCCAACTCTCCAGCTGTTTCGATCATACCTCTGCATGATCAAGTCCCTCCCCTGGGACTCACTGGTACTTGCCTTCAAACTTTTTCCTTGGTGGAACACAGCCCCCATATGCTGATAGCCAAGGCTTTCATCTGATGCAAGATTCGATGCACGCACGGAAGACCCGCCTCTGCGGTACCATGGCCTTCACTCCTTGAATCCATAGCCCTTCTTGCCGTCGTGTTGTTCACCGAACTGGAGCTTCCAGTAGCTCCCGGTCATACCTCCGTATGACCCCGTCCCTCACGGGATTGTCTTCGTGTGTATCGCATTGCCACGAACTGTTCCACCACGATCCGCTGCACCATGTCGCCTCCTGGTGACATCTCCATTGCATTCTGATCCTTGTGGGATGAACTCGAATTGTGAACCCTCCCTGTGTGGCCTCTGCCAATACATCATAGGGTCTCTTTCACCTTCGATTTTGTTCGCTCCTTTGGCAATCGACCTTCATCCACCCACTCTTGGGTCACACCTAGATGAAGCACCGCTCTAGGACAGTCCGTCGCCTAGTAGCTCCCGAAGTCCACCGACTTCGCTGCAATTAGTGCACCATTGTCTGGATCCTGGGCCTCTGCCCCTACCAGCACAATCTCCGCTGCGCACCGCTCCCTTCAAACAACTTGAATGACAACACTGTGGCATATTCTTCAAGAGTACTCGCCTCCGCGTCCTCTTGCCCCGTGCCAAGGCCTTCTGAACCCAACTTCGCCTCCGCAAGTTGAGTCGCCTTAGTTCCTCCGTCAATTGCTTCTCTGAGGTAAGGTGCATGTGCCTTGAAGCTCCCTTCATCTTTGGCACCATGCAGGATGAGCCCGCCCCATCAGAAAGAAGGACTCATGGAACGACATGATCTCGCTCTTGCCTTTGCAAGAGTTCATGTCCTTGACCTCTGTCCAAGGAAAGTATTGTGCCTCCGCTCCATATTCCATCTTCTATGCTGGCTCCCTTCGTGCGGCTTGGGTACTTCGCCAAGTTACACCCAAGTTGCTCCGCTCCTCGTTTTGCATTGAGTTGATGGTGGCCCTCGCGCTCACCATTCCACGGGTCAGCCCTCCCTTGAGTCCGATCTCCATATCGACTCCAAGTGTGTCTTCATTTATGTTGCTTTTGGGTTGCTCCCCCACTTGATCTCGCAATGCATCCACCAATGCATTCTCTCAAGCGAGATCATGCGACGACTCCTCGCCGCTCGCAGAGTTGTTGTTTTTGAGGTCCTCCTCAACATGTGCGGTCCGTTGCACCTGGTTCTTGGTTCTCCCTCTAGAGAGCTGGGATCTCCTGGATATCTATCCCATTGGAGCAACATCTTTCTTCGCTTCGGAGACCACCATCCCCTTGGACTACTCCGATTTGCTGAACAAACTGCGCAAAGTTCTGCCTCCTGCAAACGCACTTGCTAGATTGCGACTCCACGTCAATACAGCCCCCACTGCGCCCCTCAAGGCCTAGCAACATGCTGAACTCGCTGCACTCTTCAGCCTCCTGCGGACGTATCCTTCATATGCCGAAGAGAAAGTTTCAATGCTCCATGGCACCGAGTTTCGGTCGCCTTGGGATGGCCACGAACATTCCATCGTCTGCATACAAGCCCTTGCATGAGTACCGAATTCTTCGAGTTAGCAATTCCCCTCACCTCTGTGAGCTTTGCACAACTCTTTCGGTCGCTGAGCAACTCATTCAACCTTGCATGGTCTCGTCCTTTACCAAGCGCCTCGCTTGCCTTGAGCACCATCAAGTATAGTTGTCAACGTCGAGTCTTAGCTCGAACTCAGCCATCCCAACCTTTGTGCGCTCCACATTCTTCCCAGCTTGCTTGTCCTCGTGGTGCCTCTCGCGCGAAGGAGTTGGCCATTCCTCTGAATGCCAATCTCGGATGCCCGCTCCTCTGAGCGACTCCTTTTCCTACATCGCCATGCCCGTTTTCCCCCAAAACGGTCGCGCGTGCCGGCTGCCCTCCTCGCAGCCCTGCTAGGTCCCCCACGTTTGCATGCTAAGTGTTTCAATGGGTGCTTGTCCCGCTCTGATACCATCTGTCACGGACTTAGCTGGTTTTGCCTAAGTCGTGCGGCACCCTTGCGTGTCCGTCCGCAAAGGTCAGCCTCCCCGAAACCTCCCATTGGTCCCTTAGGACCTACAAAAGAGAAAACGGGTTAGAGAAAACGCCTCACTCGGGATCCACAAGCAAACATCTCCGAAAACACTTCATTGACAATACAAATTACAAATAGACTTTACAAGCTCAGAATAGTTGCACAACAAAGGGTAAAATGGTCCATTACAGACCGAATTCTCTCACTGGTGTCCACATAACACAATCTTTATCTACAAGCCTAAAACGGTCATCAAGCCCACTTAAACGAGGCTGTTATGCCTTCGACCGTCCCGCTACATGCTGTGCAAAGCATGAACAAACAGAAAGACACGGACATACACAAGTATTGCATCAAACATCCTGTTTAGAACTTTGTCCGTGACAGTCTGGCGCCTTTAACAATACTGATACACAAAATGGCAAACCTTAGTACATAGCTCATATCATATCATATCATCTTAAATGATTTTATTTCTCATTTTATCTGATATCGAAGCTACACCTAATTATTCATGAACGAAAACATCTCTTATCTTATCTTCCCTGATAACTCCACATCCCCTCAGTATTCTCATCTTAGCAACACAAAAAATTTGTATTTATTATTTCTTAACCACCCAAGACTCATTTCAATTTAAAAGGTACTCGATGATCATCGATCAAACACAAGACACCTGACAGTATTTTTCCCATGTTCATATGCATTTATAATAGTCAAAAATGTTCCAACATATTTTACTATTTTGTTTACATGAGTACACATATTTTTGAATATTTTGTGTCCATAGGCATTCATACTAGAAAACAGCCCATGAGCATTCCTAATAGTAAAAAGTGTTCTTGAACATAATGCAAATAGAAAGTATCCTTCTTCCTAGTTTTATCAAATCAATAAAGAAAAATATCCAGAAAAGATCCCCTGAGATGCTTACCAGTGATATTCACACCCACAAAAATATCAAAAAATTCCTATGTCGGGGTTGGTGAAATTAATCTCTTACAATTTGGATGGCTACTTTGTCAACCTAAGTAGTTCCATTTGATTGATTTAGTTCTATTGGTCAAATAAATCCTTGAACATTAAAGGAATCAATCATTTGAGATGCAAGAGCAACTTGGAAGTCTAAGGGTGAGGCATGTAAAAGAGAACTCCAAACGAGAGAAATAGGAAGAGCATATAATAAGAACTCTGTATAATGTAATGTAACGAAGTTCATTAAAAATAGGAGAGACAGAATACCAGTACCACTTCAAAGAAAAGAACTTCAGCAGGAGAAGTAGGTAAGAGTATAAATGGAAATATAATAAGAAAATAGTCAATGTATGAAACTAGAACCATATAGTAAAACATAAATCCACTAAAAGCAAGACCTTAACATAATGAAGAAAGATTATAATAATGTTTTTAAGAAAAATATTTGCCATCTTAAAAAATGTTTTCTCAAAGAATAAATAAAGGTAGAAAGTAAAAAGCAACTAACAAAATTAAGCAGCAAAGTAACAAACAAACAGACTCACTCTTATAGCTCCAAAAAGTCCAATCTGCTCGAGACAGAAAATGATGTTATCATGCAACCTATGCAAAAGCTTTATCTGATTCTGACACTCTCTAAAATCACATAACTTGTCTTTAAGCATGGATATGCACTGCCAAAATCAGAAATATATATATACAAGTGAGTCCCAGTTGCATGTCATGAGAAAACAGATATTTAACAACTAACCTGGACTTTTATATCCTCGAGCTTTTTACTGTAAACGAAAGTGACACTTGAAGCAGTGTAGAAAAGTGGACCATAGTAGTAGACCTTAATATCTGGAGAAGCGACAAAACCTTCAAGTTCTGATTCATCATCAACAGAGCACACCTATTTACCCAGGTAGTGACATCGACAACATTAGCACAATAAATCAGAAAATACTGGGAAAATGTATCCAAAGTCAAAATTTCATAACGATGAATTTTACCTTCGCATCAAGTAAATTCTCAAGACTGTTAATGCATTTGGTATAGTTTGATAGATCGGTTCCTCCTGTAAAACATATAAGTATTATAGAGAAAGCAAACAAAAACAAATCAAACATAACAAAAACAATCCTAATTGGCAGGTAATCAAGTATGAAATCAGCATTTATATTTCATAGAAACGATTGTTTGTATAAGAGACTTTTTGTCACAAATGCTCATGATCTTCAGGCAGTTGATCATGTGAAGCCTAGTAATTCACCATGTACTTCATTTTGACTTTGTTACCATTTTACTTGCTTTCTGGCTAAAAGGCTAGTCAAATTGTCCTCAGATTGGTATGGAGTGCGGCATAATATTAATAAAATGTATGTATTGGTCGGGGCATAAATCAAGATGCAGACAGCTCAATTCGCATCTGTACCTTTTTTTTTAACCTCTGACTTACAGAAAGATACAGGAATTGTGGCAAGATCCTAACAAATCTTTCCCAGAATGTGACACCCCCTAGTGCTTCTTGCCACCACAGACTGTCCCTGTCTCCTAGTACTCCTCCCCTCCTCTCCATCTCTCCCCCTTGGTACCATGGTATGTGAGCATATTCTGTATCAGTACGCCGGTATGGACTGGCCTCATACCAGTCTGACTGTGGTATAACATGAGTACAGTATCGAAACTGCAAATGTTGGCACATATGTTCTATGGTGCCAAGTTCAAAACCAGACTATACTGGTTGGTGTACAAATCAGTTTTTACTGGTCCTAGAAGTGGTCAGTATGTGAACTAAACAATTTCATTAAGACTGGGTTAATCAAAATTTGCTCAGTATATATAGATGTAACATAAAATAAACAAACCACCTTGTCATGAACTGTTCATAGGGAAGGTGTTCAGTGTAATATTCGTGTTTTTCATTTTTTCATGCATTAGACAACATACAAGGGGCTTGCGGTAGTCTTGGCAGCCTCATTTTGTTGCCTTTTATGGCTATTCCTGACTTGTAATTATAGCTTGCATGTGGTCACCACGCAAAAGCAAAACCAAGGTTTAGCGTACTGCCCGAAATGGTACAAAACGGGTGGAACAGACTAGTTCACTAGGTGACCAGTATGCGGACTGCAATGTTTCCCCCAGCACACAAAAAACTGACCCAGTGATGAATCAATCGAATGGTACAAAACAGGTAGTACATACTAGTTTACTAGCTGACCAATATGCAAACTAGACCGTTTCAAGTGGTACACAGAAAGCTAACCCAGTATCAATCAACACGGGTGATATATCAACCGATACAGTCGAAACTCGACTATTACCGACTGGGTTGGTAACAGTCAAACTTCGATCGATACCGACCCATAAAGGGTCAATCTAACCCCAATGGTCAAATTGACCATTGGTGGCCTCTATTGGGCTTTAAATCCCACTCCCTCCCCCCCCTCTTTCACTCATTCTCCCTCACTCTCAGTCATTCTCTAATTCTCACTCTTCCACATACTCTCACCAGGGATTAAAATTCCTAATAAATGATTAGTGGTAATCAAACTCTAGGGTTTTTTTTTTGCTTACATACACTCTATTCTTATCTAAATGTAATTTATATACTAATAAATTAGTAAGAAAAAACCCTCAAAAAGGGTTTTTTTTTATTTCTCCCATTTTTTCAAAAAATAATACATTCTTTTCCTTCATCAGAGGGATCCGCATGTAACAACAAAAATGGCATAACTCAACCAACCCCACATCGGAGTTAGTGATTGGCAAATCAAAACAACATTCACGAATCAAAGTTTGACTACTCAACAGCTAACATCAAGAGACTAAGTAAGGGTTAAAAGGTGTGATGCAACAAAACGAGTAATGAATAATCAACAAGCAAGGAGATGCATGACAATGACATTGAAGGAATAAGTGGAGAAGAATATTATGGATTTTTCATAGCAAAAGTGTTCGATGTAGCGTTCATGCTTTTCGATTATGTTCATGTCATAACATGTAAGGGGCTACAAGGCTTGATAACCTCATTTTAATTGGCTTTTGATTGTTTTCGGTTTGTAATTACAAGTTGTGTGCGATCATCGTATGAAGAAATAACTAGCCAAAATGAAGCCTCAATCACGCAACTTGCTCGAAGTGTCTGGGGCAGAGATGCGGTGTGAAATGTCAACCATCTTAGACCTCTAGAACCTGGGCGGCACAAGCTAGATCGATCTCCGGGCTAGTTTCTAAGGATGATCCATTAGTTAGTTCCGTAATAGTGTCACATGGACACTTGGTTGCTCAATCGTTTAAAGCTTGCATAGTATAACATTTTATTTTGTAGTACCTAGAAAGTGTTTGTTTTAATTTTTGCTTGCAAGATCCCAAGTTTATGCTTTGACAAATCGAAGATGATAGTTTGCTCGCATGTTCACTTGTTCACCAACCTATTTCTTTTCTTGCATGTCCTTAGGGGACCCTGTGAGGTTGTGGGGCCTCACCATTCACCATTCGCTCAACGTTGTTTTGCTTCTCGTCTGACCCCGATCTCCTATTCTATGTTAGGATTCCAATGACTTGAAGGATGCGCTCAGGTACTCAGTGCTGATGCTATCGGAGCTATGGACCTCTTTGCTCTCCCCACACAAATTCTACGAGCTTTGAGAGTTGGGATATATATTTGATCTTGCTTGTAGTGAATGATGCTTGTGTAGAAGCTGGATCTTAATGTGTTTCTTTTTTAGGGACTGGGAAGATATGCGGGCCTTTCAGCCATACTGTTGGTATGCCTCGGTACGTACCGTAACAAGTAAGGCTCGGTACGCCGGTACGGACCGAAATTGCAAACCTTGCTAAAAAGTATATTTATCAAAAACATACAGGAGCCTAGGTTTATATGCTAAGAGTAGTTACCTTTTCCAATGATAGGGGAAGCTGTCATGCCAAATACACGGGGACACTTTGAACCATCACCTTTAGTTTTGTAGAATTCCTATGGAATTGCCAACATAAATTTGAAAACCTTGTAAGTTACAATCACCTGAAGTAAATGCTAACACTAAATTTAAGTGCTCAGTAGAAATACCCTCATGATTTGTGCATAGGGATGCCTCGTGGGTGCTTGTGCATGATGACATTCATCAAAAATAAGCAAAGCAACTAGATCCATCCTAATGAAACAATGGTGCAAATTTTGCAACAATATCTGTGGTGTCATAACAAGCACCTGCGAAGATAAAGAAAGCAAAGATATGTCAAGTACCTAAAACTTCTCAAACCAAAGCATACACTGCATTGAAAATTATATAATGAATTACTGAAATTCAACATGACGAGAAGTAAATGATTGAAAAAGCCACGACTATGAGTTCTACAAATGACATAATTGCCAAGTCCATATGGTTTACATGAACCCAAGATTACCATCTACATAAGCAGAAACCACTTGGAAATGGTTGATCCAGAGTTAAAACACCCTCTTAAGTTTTATTTACAATTGATATGAACTAAAGTTTTGTGTTAATAAAAATTAAAAAAATTATGACTTCTAGGACCAAAATTCCTGAACTTAACTAAATAATAAAATGGCAAGATTACTTATTGAAACAGGATCATAGGCAGATACTTTGACAATCAGATCATTCAGATTCCAACAACCATTCTGAGAAACTCATTCTTTATTCAGATTCCAACAACTAAACAAGGAGTATATGCTGGCATAAAAGTGATAAGACTAATAGGAGAGAGGTTTGCTTCTATTCTAAATACTAGTTAAGAGCTCTACCCCATCAACATTCATGGATTTCTTAAGCATGGCCCACCATCAAATCTGGACAAGCAACCACTGACTCAAAAATCTGAAGTCTGCATTAGCAAGCTGAAAGAGGTTGGAATCTTGATTTCAAAAATCTGAAGTCTTTGCTGGTCATGTGATCCAAATAATTTTGATTTCATCTAACCTATCATTGTCACTTAAAAGTTCTAAAATCGGAAGTACAACAGTTTGGAATCTTCCAGCACAAGACAGTTCAAGACAATACACATTCAGCGCACAGCTAAGATACGTCGAAAATAGGCACAGCTCGGCATTAAACCCCTATCAAAACTAAGATTTCAATCTTTGCTTGCACTTTCCAACAAATCAAGAAAAGAATTTTCTAATCCATCCGCAATGGTTTCATTCCAATCTCTCACATTATGTGCCCTCTTCTAAGAGGACTAACCTCACTACTGAAACTAAGATTTCAGTAGCTGCTGGATCCTTCAGTTTCTTAACTATTGGAGCTCCTTAATAGAATTGAAGATTTCAGATAAGACATGGAATGATCAAATCAAATGGAAATCAGGTTCCGACAGAATTTTCATTAGTGCTTCCTATTACAGAGTCCAAAATTAGTGGAGTTCTTTTCCTTATCTCTAAAGCTTTATGGAACGTCCATCACGTTGTATAAATACCTAGACCTAGTTCTAATTTACAGAATGCACTCTAGCCAACTACTAATTAAGAAAAATTATAAAAAAGTTGGTACTTGTAAGCAAGGTATGCAATTTACCGGGCGATATGTACTGGTCCGTCAGCTGACCGGTGCACGAACCGCTCGTTATCGGACGAAACGGAATATAAATATAAATATATATATATATATATAAATATACAAATATATATATATATGTTCAGTCGATAGGGTACGATACTGTATACCGAGCGGTATGTCGTTCGGTATATCGCTTGGTGTGTGTGTGTGTATATATATATATATATATATATACACACACACACACCAAGCGATATACCGAACGACATACCGCTCGGTATACAGTATCGTACCCTATCGACTGAACGTTGAAACTCCAATACAATACAATATTTCAATCATTGCTTGTAAATATATATATTAATCTAAAAACAAAAAACAATATCCTTCTAAACTACCCCTTTGCAGAACAAAACTGGGGATCTTTGCCAACATCAAATTTAATCATCACTCCAGCAAAGTGCTTTAGTTTGGAACCAAAAGAGTAAGATAAGGATAAAAGGAATTGAAAGATTCTCTAGCCAATATCAATATTGTCAAAGCTGATAAGCGCTAAAAGGTACCAAGGATTCAAAATGCCCGAGACACTAGACAATCGCCCCAGTGCAGCAAGGCGCTTATAAAATTATAAAAAAATAATTAAGATCAAATATAATCATTAAAAAATTTAACCAAACTCTGCTTATGTAGATAAATTGTGTTATTGATGAGGTGCTTCATTGAATCAAGCCATAGATGTTGGAGGTACAGAATAAGATTTACATAGTCTGGATGCTAGTCATAGGTGTGACATGACACGTACTCTTTTTGCTTATTATATTATTTGATATTTTATCACTTTATATTGCTTGTTACATATATGCACATATATATTGTGATGTCCATGGATCTGTGCAATGGTAATCGAATCGTGATGAGATCACGATAATGAGACCGATTCACCTTTAAATACAGATCCTAAAAAATCCTTGTCATAGGTTACTCGAGAGGGACATCGAGATAACCGAACAGACTACTGCACTGTATACCCGTCCATATGATGGAGACAGTTGGTCTCATAGCTGCTCGTGTGAGGACATTAGGGCTACAGTGCAAGTGCTCATTGGAGAATGAGTTCACTGATTGATCCGCTCACAGAATGCTAGATGATTAATAATACATCATTGTCAGATAGTGATTTCGTTGTCCCAATGGTGTACCTGGTCCTTAGACTTGAGACACCACGGATGTCCTGTATGAGTACTCTACTCTTTGATACCGGACTTATAGGTTTGGAAGTTCCAGATCTAGCACAGTCGGTTATCGAGAGTCGCAGTCAACCTTATGAGGGCTATTGAGTGTCGAAAGAGGATCATCCGCTCTTGATGTCATAAGAGGAATATCACATGTGTTCTTGCTCAGACAAATCTCTGACCAAGGTCATTCGGATTAAGAGAGAAAGAGTTCTCCAAGATAATCCAATTAGAACGAGACTCGAGTAGAAACCGTATGGGTCTGACATTACCATGCCCGATATACGATCTCTGGGATATTAGATGAATGAGGGACTATAGGTACACGGTAACTAAAGACAGATATGTCCAAAGGATTTGATTCTTCTGTATCGTCTGGAGGCTACAACGTAGTGACCTAGTTCGTCCGCAGTCGATGAGTCGAGTGAAATATTATGAAGATAATAATTCACTAAGCCAGAAGGAGTTCTGACAGGTATGACTCACGGCCAGCTCGATATTAGGCCTAGAGGGTCACACATATATGATAGGTGTTGCGACGAGTAGAGGTTCAGATATGAGATATCCACCAGAGCCTATATTTTATTGGATATCCAATAAGTCCCTGAATTATTGGATCCTATGAATGAGATCTAATAAGAGATTATTGGATAAAAATCCACTAATCTAAGAGGCTTAAATAGTTGAGGGAGATTCAATACCCAATAGGACAGGATCCATTAGGGTTAAGTTGACGGAGGGCCTTTATAAAAAGAGGAAACCAAAGACCCATAGGCTAAAGGCTTTTTGGTTGCCACCTCCTATTCTCCTCTCCCCTTCTCCTCAGATAACAGGTGTGAAGATTTGGACGATGATTTGAGAAGCGTCAATGCAGCCCTGCTATGTAGATTACCGCTAGAGAGGAGAACGTTTAGGCCTCTTTTATCCTCTCCTACAGATCTGCAGGGATTTAGGGATATACAATCTCTCTAGGTAACACAACTATCTCACACGTGGTTTTTAGTTTCGCGGATTTTACGCATCAATCTTCGCACGATGACAAATACCTTTTTGGAAAATTTGAAATTTTTTTTTTATATTCTTCCGCTGCGCATGTGATGTCGCCCCTAGATTTACCTACACTGGATAACTCAGAGATCTTTGTGATATTTATAAATAATACCAAAGTGTAGATGGACAAGGATTGCTTGTTGAATGTGGCTTTGCCTGCTGCAAGTTCAGCATTCAATATATCCTAGATGAAAATAATGCAAAAATTTGTGGTCTTTGTGGCAAGAAGTAGAACAGGAAGCAGCAAAATAATGGCATCAATACATTATCACAAGATAATATAGACAAATTCAAGGCTCAGGCCACCTTGAATCAAGTACTTGGTGATGGGGGACAGACAGGCAACTGATAGAACAATGAAGAGACAGTGAGCCGACAACAAAGAATTATGGATTAAGACTAGCACAGCTGGCAACAACTCATAGGAGTAGGAGAAGCTTATAAATTGAATGTTTGTCAACAAATAGAACAAGGTACTAGTTAGGCATGGTTCGGGCATGATGCAAGGGTGGATTAGGCGGTCTAATACGGGGCCTAGGCTGTGTAAGCAGCAATCAAGGAAAGGCACCTCACTTGGAGAGGTTTGAGGTGCTCAAGGTTCACCTCTCCTTGCTTGAGCACCTAGGCAAGCACTGGAGAGCCTTTTGACAACACTAGTTAGCATTTTGAAGCAAAAGTAGCAAATCCCCCAACATACACGAAGTTCTAAAGATGCTCCAAGCTCTTTCAACAGGTAAGGCTTGTCTCCAATGATTAATATACCAGCAAGGAGACTAAACAACTTTAAGATCACCTATCTCTTGCTTCCAATTCTAAATCATTCAAATCTACTTTCTAGCTCACCTCTATGTGCTCCTTTTTTCTTTATTCTCCAATGTACTTCTTCCCCTCATGATGTTACACATTTTTCATATCCATGGTGAAACAATTTAATAAGCTCATTATGACCTTTGCATCAAATAAATAAATAAATAATCACTCAAATTCTTTAAAAAAATGAAAAATTATTGACCAGATTTGGGCTATAAAAATCACTCAGATTCTTCTAGAAAAAATTGAAGATTTGTTGACCATATTCTGTCCAAGGCATCCCATGCCACCAGCCATGCATTACGTATAATCATGGTCAATAAAACGATTACTAGAACCCATAATGGTTTGGGCTGATAAAACTAAAGACAAGGACTCGGAATCTTTGGGCATAAGCATTTTGTAGCACTCAAGTATAGCAACATGTGGTGAGGCTCAAATGTTGCCCTATACCAAAACTTAAAGAGGGGTTTAGGGCTTTGAAACTTATTGAAGCTTCCCATTATTTACAAATGAAATGGTCAGTCTTTGAAACCAGGCTAGTCCAGTTAAGCGCTTATCCTTGTTATTTATTTTAATGCCTCCTATCCAGGTATAGAAAACCAAGCAGCTTGTGTTGCATGAAACATCCCAAGATTCTCATCCTTTCCTATGCTCGTCTAAGTAATACAGCTATTGACATCATGCACTTGTATACTATAGGAACCAATTCAACAATTAACTTGGATGACTCATTGTTAACCCTAAGATTTGAAAATAAAGAGCAAAGACAATAATATGCAATGGAGAAGTACCACAATTTTGGTACCACAGGATATCTAAGGAATGCTGGCACTTGCACAATATTACTACAGCAAAAATGCAATCAGTACTGGGAATTGTTAACTAGGAAGCCACTTACTATCATCAATTTGTAAATATTGTGAGACAAAAACATCAAAGCTACTGCATGTCATCTCTTCAAATAGGCAGCCTGTTATTGTCACTATTGACAATTTAGATTTTGCACTATGTACTTTTGGTGCTCTCCTAGGATAACTATTCAAAAGAACTTATCTGCGGTAAACAGAGTGATTTTAAAACCATGCACGGTTATTAAAGATCCAACTACAATTTTTATATATTGGCAAAGCATCATATAACCATATCCTCTGAAGCTTAGTGCCCTCAAATAGTATTCTTGACCAGAAAACCAAGCCTTTTGATCAAGAAAGATCAGAGGTAAATATTAAATTGAATATCAGGGGATAACTAACATACAAGCGAGTACAACAACTTTAGAAATACTAAATAGGAATTGTGATTATTGACAAGATATTTGAATTCAGAAACCAAGAAGAAACCTATAAAATGTGACAAGAACATGATTTTGTGCTTGCAAGATATAAAGTTACAAGATACAGAAGTGCAACGTAGAAAAGATAGGACCCTTACCTTGTAAGTGTGCAACATAACTCACCTCAGATTGGTCAATTTCCTTATTCCAGTCATCATGGTCCTTTAAATTCTTCTGACTTCCATAGTGACAACGAACTTTGAAATCTGTGGAGCTCTCTATGACCATTGCTTGCTATAGAAAATAATAAATATTATATTGATCAAATTTTAAGTTGTATTAATTTAAAAATTGTGCTAGAAAACTTGATGACTACAAGAAAACTCACAACTGAATGAACATCCTCATAATGACATTACAATGATATTACAATTACAATTTGATTTTTTGGCAACCAAAAACTCAAATTACTACTATTGTAATAACATTGCCATGTTTACTCAGCCTAAAAGGCTTCAAGGGGAAAGTTCCTAACCAGAATATGGGATTTATTTACCTGTCTAACTTCTTCGTCATCATGAATTAAAAACCTGATTAATTGATGTTATTGGCTTATTGGACGCAGACATGTATCTAATATTCCCCATCTATGTATTTTAATTGTTTCTGTCTTGATAAACTATGTGGAGACAGATGGATGCACATGAAAATCAAAAAATAAAATGAAGGATTAAACAATTACCATATATTGATAATCATGTAAGTGTTCTCATTTTTGTGATTCTTCATTATGTGTGAAGTCTTAATTATAATCAAATGGTGATGGTAGCCCAGAGTTGTCTTCGGCCCATGTAATCAAACCACCAGTGCATAGCCAAAACGTTTAAAACGAATGAATATCCAAATAAAGCAGAACACGAGCAAGGACAAAATAAAAATAAGAAAAAGAGGATATTATCTAATGTTAACTTATTATGTTCACTTTAATAAGAAATTCTGTCAAAAATGGACCAATTCTCTTACACTAGGATAATATATATTGAAATTTCAACAGTAAGATTACAACTCATTTCCGCTGCATACAGAACGCCAGGAAGGAAATATTTCAGCTCATTGTTAACCACCACAGTATCTTCAGTAAAATCTAAAGATTCTCAAATATCTAGGACGATAATGTCATGTCAAGGTCGTCTTTCACTCGAGTAAGACCCAGCAACAGCTGAAGCAGCAAGGGAGGCCATAGTCACATTCGCCCGCGTCCCCATTACTAAAAAGAGGAAAAAGATCAAGAAACTGCAACAAGCAGAAGCGCAAACCTGCCGGACGAGAGGGACGGTGGGAGCGAGGAAGATGCAGATGCTCTTGCTCGGCTTTCGGAAGAGATGACCGAGTTCGTACATGAGCAGCACGGCGATGTGCGTCTTCCCACACCCCGTCCCGAGGTAAACGATGATGTTCTCCTCCACGGCCCTCTTGCAAAGATCCATCTGGTACCTAAGAATTCACCGAAGGACCGAATCGAAAAGAGAAACCCTCAGGAGATGATCAAACTGAAAAAACAGAGACGATTAGGGGTGGAAAGCCTTACTTTCTTGCTATGGTTCTCGGATCTTTGACTCTATTTGGAGCTGTCGAGTTGCCATCCATGGCAAACGAGCCCCGATTCCGCAAAACTATCAAGCAGACAGTGAAGAGACTGCGCAGCGAGCGAGAGAGAGGGAGAGCAGCGAGCGAGGTCTACGAGGGGCAAATAAATAGTCTTGTTCGCGTCGCTTTTGCCCTTACATTGTCGGACAGGGGAATAACTTCGGGCTTAAGTAGAAGACTATACGCCGGGAGAAACGAAAGGAATATAGCGTACGTAGTAGTGACGCGATGATAGCGCATACATACTTAGGCGGTTAATCTCGGATCTACCGTCCATTGCAGCACATGTGCAGAAAATTCTTATGAACGGGCGAGATGGATTTGATCAAGTTCCGCATAATGATTTATATGCGGTCGTATAGAGCCACGTACTCGCCCGATACGACGCCCCTCGAGTGCAGGTGAGCGGACGTGACGAAATGGAATCGGATACGGGAACGCACACGGGGAGGTTGGCGTCATGAATAAAAAGCCTTTCGAAATTTGAATTGTAATTTTATTGGGGGAAGCAAAAAATTTGCACATGACGGGTTTTGTTCATCGCACAGTGAGAATACGTGTATTAAGACAGTGAGTACTCCTAAAGTTTTACGAATTAATTGATATTTGTTCATCTGTTCATCTATTAACCCAACAGTTTAAAACATGACGCAGAGATCGAGATCCAGACAATTTTAACTGATAATTGAGAGTAGTGGAATTGATCTTTGATCCAGTTGAATTGACCAAAGAGTGATTACTCTCATAGAGATACTTTTAGATTCGCCTTCAAAAAGTAAAATCGTCTGAGAACTCACTGATTATAAATTGTCCCGACTCCTTGATTATAAACTTCGATAAGATCATATTTAATCTCATAAAGAATCAATCTCTGATTAAAAAGACCAAAGCCAAGTCATAGGGACGGTATTGCAGCAAAATTTGTCTTGATATACTAGATTGGATATGAAATATGTTTAGGATGAATTTGTGCAGGAAGGTAGGTATACTAAACTTTACCATCCTCGGGCATGAATGCAAGAGATTTTAATGCTCTTTGCTTCCATGAATGCGAGAGATTTTTTGTTTTGTTTTGGGTTCCGATGTTTTTGTTCGTGTGCTTCCAAAACAAAAGCCCATCTTCTTCCAACCGGTTTCCCCCGGACGATTCCCAGCCACGAAAGCGCCTTTTCCTGCGAATATTCTTGTTCGCTTTGGTCCACTGTCGGACGAGAGGCGTCGCAACACGTAACCGTGTGGGTGGGAAGGAAACGTGGGGCGCGCACAAAGGCGCACCGAGTGACAATGGGGCCGTCGAGAACTGTTCTTCGTGCAATCCGCACAGACGTTACGATCAGATACATATTCATACATACACATTCACACGAACTTGACACAGAGAATGAATCGATGAATGGAAGAGAAAGGGGGATCGGAAGCGCTCACGAAGCAACCGGGCGCGGCGGGGAGGGCGGTAGGCGGGACGAGAAGTTCCGGTACCGGTACGCATCCCCGCCGCCGGGGTGGCGGTCATCGTCGTCGTCGTCGGGCCCCTCGTCGAAGTTGAGGGCGTAGCTGAGGGGGTCGTACCCGAAGTCGCCGGATCCGCGGCGGGCGTGGTGGTGGGGGTGGCGGGGCGCGATCCGCGCCACTAAGTTCCGGCACCGACCCCCGACCTCCTGCAGCTCCTGCCCCCTCGACCGCAGCCAGATCGTCGAGGACCGGATCACCGACGCTGGCCGCTCGTCCACCTCGTCATCGCCGGCGGAGCCGCCGAAGCAGCAGGAGAAGCAGAGCGAGGAGCGCAGACGCTGAATGAAGGAGGGTGGCTCAGAGAGGGGAGAGGAATCGTGGAATCGGTTGTCCGATTGCATCGCGAACGTCACCGGATAAGGGTTAGGGTTTCGGTGGGAGGAGTCGAAGGACGAGAGAGAGCGAGAGAGACAGAATGGGGCTTCGGTGGTTGCGAGTGTAGCGGCGCGTATATATACAAGTCGAACAGAGTTGGCGGATAAGGATAAACGCGGACTTGACGGAGTGAGGGGAACGAAACGGCGACGTGTTCGCGCAGGTTCCGCGTCAAGTGAGCTGTTAAGGGTAACTTGGGCATTTCAATCAAGTCGATTTAATTAGACGACCGTGATGGTGATGGTGATGGTGATGATATGTGAAGCTTAAATTAAAACATATTTTTCTTCATTAAATAGTATATTGTGCTCACGTCGGTAAGAGAACGAGATGTCTGCGCCCACCAGCGGCACGCCGAAGGTTCCTTCTCAGACGGCTGAGCTGTGTCATCGCGGAGAAGACAACTAAGACGATGATTCCGATGTTAGATAAGCAAAGCCAGGGAGGGAGGGAGGCGGAGAAGGTGTTTGTTCCTCGTCCTTTCTCTACGACAAAACCGGTTCGGATGTCCGTAAGCAATTGCTTGGGATATGGTGGGTCGGTGATGCCGACGACGAAGCTTCCCCGATGATGACGGGCCTCATCACATCTCGGCCCACCAACCTTCGGCCTCAACAGCGAAGCACGGCAAATCCAAGCTTCCTTGTAGCCCATGTCACGATTCATGAATCGACCATTGCGGAATTGACAGTTTCGATTTTCTAAAATTAGGAAGAGGTAGTTAATTTTTATTTTTTAATTAAAATTTTTAAAAATATAAAAAAATTATAAAATTATTTTTTAATAATTAAAATTAACGAATCAAAACTGATACCTCCGATTTCGGTTCTTGAATAGTCAATACACTTTTGACTTCTCAAATCTAAAAACCAAAATTGAATCGTCTAAGGTCAATTTTAATTTAGTTTAAAATCAATGTACTGTCCAGCTAATTCGATTTGGTTTAATTTTAATCGTCAAAAAATTATGTGCCAAACTCGTCGCATCGAGTCAATAAGTGTTTGACTCGTGTCAGACATAAATTATAATTATAGAACTCTTTACTTGTTGACCAATTAGTACTATCATTAGAATCTTCTCACCCCTCCTCTTAACCTTCAATATATTTTTCTTTTATTATTGGTTATGTATTATATGTATCTTTTTTTTTCCCCGTTAAAATCATCTGAATATTTTGTTTCCTAGATGGATAGAGGTGTATTGATTGATTAATCTAACGGGTCGGGTCTGGTTGAGATTTGTTGATCTGTTAATACATCTTGAAGGGTTGCAACATAAGTTTATTATGTGTTAGGCTTGACAAGTACTTATGGATTCATTAATTAAAAATATATTGTCTCGAGGATTTCAAGTTAATAAATACTTATTAAACGAAGATTTTTTTTAAAATAAAAATTAATTGCTCTGTAAAATTACATTATGTAATTTAAAATTTTGGATTGAATGAAAAAAAATTATGTATGATTTTTCTCTTACAGGTATGAAGAAATGAAGAGAAAATTCTTTAGGATTTCACAAGAGAGCATAAATGGTGCTCCATGCTTGAGGTTTTTTTATATATAATTTGAATTTTTTACCATGAATATTGATAAAAATATGTGGAACCACATAAATATAAATCATATATTTATGTAGAACAATTATCTTAATTGTTCTTTCACTCTCATATGCCTCTTCTTGCCCACACTAATCCAACCACCACAGAGCCAATACAATCGAAGTCTTTGCCAAACTAATCCAAAGTCTTTGTTTGGTTGAACCACAATGGAGCTAATTGAACCCCATTGCCAACAAGACTAGTCCAACTACAAACCTGTGTGTTCAATGGATTAGTTCAACACTGAGATATTGTAATTGGGAACCACATGATGGCCACTGATTAGAAGGAAGGAAGGAGACAAGTATGGACTTATTGGCTGAACCGCTGGAATCACCATCTCTCAGCACAGAGGAGATCTGTGAGGGACACCTTTTCTCCTGCTCATGTTTCTGCTGGTGTGCACATCAGAGGCAGCCGCAGGTGATGTTGCAGAGATGCAAGGCCAGCTTGCCTTCCTGTTCATGATCTGGAAGCGAGTGCATGGCAAGCTCAACCTCTCAGAGTCTGATGACCCTGTGTGCTCATCACCTTCCACGATGGTGGAGTGAGTGGTCTCTTCATCCACATCATGAGGAATGATGTAGTCTGGGCTCAGCTGAAGAGTCTTGCACCTTCTCAGGTAAGGAGACAGATCCTGCTTCTGCCTCAGCACATACTCCACCTAGAGAATCACCACACTGAAATGGATGAGTTTTGGCTAGAACACAGTATGAGATGAAGAAAATAGTATGGATTAGAAGAAGGTTGTGCTCGTTCGTTTACCTTGCAACCGAGAGAACAATGAATGAAGGGTTCCTGAAGGCTCCTATCACATGAAGTGCAGATGTTCCCTGACCCTTTGAACTGCCTGCTCTGAGGCCTCTTCTTCAGAAACACCACCTTGGAGCTGTTGATCGTATACGACTGCAGGAGACTCACACGCTGAGTTTTGCTGATGCTAAGGAATCAAGCGGATCGGTGCATGTGGAGCACACCAACCTGAACACTGGAGCAGTCGATGAGCTTCTCCAGGTCTTCCAGCCGCACCACGTCGTGGTACACGTAACGCCGCACCTGCAGCAGCCGGTGGCGGCGGTGCGACGACACGCAGTGCGGGCAGATGCTGGTGCAGCAGTCGAGGCAGCAGATGTTCTTCTCGTTCTTCTTGGCGTTCTCGTGGAGGCAGCAGCCGACGAAGAACTTCTGGGCGTCAAGCGCTTCCAACCACGCCGGCTTCCGTATCGCCTGTCTACGGAGAAGAGGAACGAGTGAGCCCTGTCGCATCTACGGAATCCAAACTAAAGCAAAAGGGCCGAGAAGCTTGCCATGATCACACCGACATGAAGGTTGATGCAGAAGCGGCAGCGTCACCAACATGAACTGCAGGACGAGGACGGAGGTCATCAATGGACGATCAGGCGATGGCCGAGAGTATATATACTACGTTTCTATCAAAAGCGAGGGGATCGGTATGATGAGGAGGAAAAGAAAGAGGTGAACGTGGGTGCTGTTCTTAGTGTTTCCCATCCATCTTCTCCCCGTCCTTTAACTAAGCTCGAGCTCTCCTTGCCCGAGGAGCTTTGATTCCTTCTTTGCAGCCATATGTGGGAAGAGAGAGGAAGAGAGAGAGAAAGGCTTTTCTTGGGCCACATGAGACCATGCATGGCCGAGGAGTACGGACATGTGTTTGCTCCTCTTGATGCGTGTAATATTGCTGTTCTTTCTCTTTATAACTGCTTTTTTAGATATAAGTTAAACAATGGTGTTTGGGGGATATAATAGAGTCTAATCTTAGCAAATTACATAAATTATTTGTTTCTTTTGCACCCTATTAATTTCATAAATTACAAGATATGTTTTTATGTTTTTCATAAAAAAAATTATGTAATTATAACAAAAACAATTCACATAAAAAATTGAAATCATATGAACCATAAATTGAAACACCTAAATATTTACCGATCAAATCAATGTTGGATTATATGGTTTACTATCAATGTATGTCAGCATCCATCTGATTAATCACACACCGTCGGTATGGCTTCCACTCAAAAATCAAGCATAGATCATATCCAATGAGACCAAATCGGAGTGGCTGTGTCTCGATTGACCTCGAACGTATCCGAGAAAAATCCGGTGACACCAACACCCAACAGTTGCAATCTTTGAGCTTATCTTTTCAAGGATGTGTTGTGCCTCGAAACAAATAAAAAAGATTGAAAAGGGGGGAAAAAATAGGAAGACGAAGGAGCTCTTTAAGAAGAGGACGCCATAAACTAATCCTCGGTGACTCGCACCACCACGTGGTGGATCTTGACCGGTCAAACCTCCTCCCTTTACGACCGACGCCAAAAAAAAAAGATCGAGTGGTGGTGGCTGGTGACTGGTGACTGCCACCCACGTGCGGGGGCGGCGTCACCCGTGTGCACGCACGTCGTCGCCCTTTTCTTTCTTAAGGAATACGAAGCACGCGTAGGTGCCGAGTATCTCGCAGGTGCGACGGGCAGCAGCATTGGATGCTCCGCACGTGAGTAGATGCTTAACCTCGACGCATGTGAGATGGGGTCACGTGGAGGTCGTACCAACTTCCACAGAAGCGCATTGAGCATTTCAAGTGTCCGTGTCTGATTATCCATACCAACATGTAGGAATTATGACACTTGATCTATAGCATATTTGCTCCTTCAAATTTTAATATTAAAAATTTAAATTTTACATTACATGTATATCTTAAAATATTTAATATTTCATGTACATCAACTCCTATTACCATCCCTCTAATAAATCATTGTTTTTTAAAAAATTAGAATTGAAAATAGTTTTATCACTTTCACCAATTATTTGACCCATTATGTTCTTCTGATAATTTTGAAAGAGATGTTAATATAAATGTGAATTTCAACATCATTATTTATATAGATTAACTACAGTAATATATATAACTTAAATTTAAAGGGGCAAATATAAAATTATATATATGTATTTATATATATATATTTATATCTCAAGCTTTAAGTGGGATAAAATACTTATAATAGGATTTTAAAACATGTATGAACAAAATAACAGATATTGAAGATAAGTTTTGAGATGGATTCTGATACCTGAGCAGTTGATCAAATTTGGATAGGATAAGATTTGCCACCATTTCAAGCGGAGCTTTCTCAGGGTTGGCACTGACAACATATTACATTAGCTATCATGAACGAAGAAGCTACCTGAAAGATGAATAAGATTGTAACATAAGCCATCTTCATTTTGGTTCAGGACATAACTAGGAATTAAAATTTGTTCTTTATATATACAAAAAATTTGTAAGAATATTTATTGTGCTTCATTGGGTAAAAGGAAACACACAACAATAAAAGAATAGTCGACAAAAGCGAGAATGCCTCGATCTATCTTCAATTTGCAAGGCTACTATATGATGTTTATAATTGTAAAGAGTTAATATAAAACATCCAAATTTTGATCAGGTACACACAATGCCCGTGATATTGATTTCCTTGATATATTACGGAGAAGTTCTGAATCCTAATATATTTCAACAAATCAAAGGAAGGATCAATAAAACACATAAGTGAAATAATAATAACTATAATAACCATAGGATTCTACTTTGCATGATCAAACCAGTATTTCATTTGCTTCCTTCTCAGCATGCATAAAGAGATCATATTATAAGCAGCAGAACAACGAAGGACTTAATTGATAGGCTTGTACTAATTTGTGAAGACATAAGATCTGGTGATCAACTTTCAGTTGACCACAATTTCCTTATGTGCTTCAAATCTATTTGTTAGCAAACTCATCAACTTGATCAGACAATTCAAGTTAAGTGTATCTTTTTAATTGTATGTAAAAGTCTCATGTTTGCAAAAAGATGAAAAGGGAAAGAAATCCACAAGCATGTTACGTACCATGTTTGTGCCTGTGTCAATTGCAGTTGATGTTGAAGCATCCTGTCATGTTGAATGTTGAAGTTAGAATGGCCCTTAAGTGAGTTAACCACGTTCTAAACTGACAATTGGTCCCTAAATCTTGTGGGATGATTGGAAATTGCATGGGCATCAGGACTTGCGGATGCTTCAATGGCAGTGGGCACTGTCCTGTGACAGTATACTTCCAAGTAGAAATTTCTTTGATTGAACTATAACAGATGGTTCAGAGCATACTAGACCTGCAAGCAAATAAGCAAGAACATATTAGAAAAAGTCAAAGGAACTACATATCATCAGCAGCATCCTGACTAATTATCAAATCAGAAATGGTTCCATTTGTATACTGATTAGCGTGACGTGATACCTGCTAAGAAGTAATCAGCTACTGACAGTTGTCCTTTCAGATGTTTTGAGTAATTCGTTAAGTCAAATTCTATGACATTGATGTTGTTTACAGCTATGAAGAAAACTTTACCTTTTGTGAGGAATCTTAAGATTGAGGGTCTTTATGTGTACAAATATCAGACTGGTTCTGGTTCAAAGGGGCAGTGGCATCAGTGTCAAGCATGCACAAAAACAAATTGTTGAAGCACAACTTTTTCCTGGCCATCTTCCTGTACAAGAACAATCCCATCACTTAGAACTCCAAAATGGAATTTACTTTAGCAACTAAAATGGATATTTCTTGTATAAGAGGAAAAACCTATGACCTTCAGCAATATAGTTTTAGAAACCATACTAAAGAGAAAGCAGATGATGCAGTGTTACCATGAAAAAAACTATGATCAATAGATAATGAGAAGTTAAAAGTCACAAGTATTCATTGTCAGCAGAATTAAGGTGCAGATTTAAAACTTTTGGCAGATTTTAATGGTACAAACTCAGTGAAACAGTCATCAGAATTAAGATTCACTCCACTGATCATGATCCATGCCACTATAACAGCCTATAACTAAAAATTAGACCTTTCTTAAGTCTCTTATTCATGAACCAATATATCTTGATTCCTATTAGACAGATTCTTGAGATTTGCCACCTCAATGTTTAGGATTTGATTTGATGATGAATCAACATCTCTGCTGCTCATTGATGATCATTTTCTGAGGATTTTTGGCTGCAAACCACAAATATATCCTTCCACCACCATCTGTTCTTGTTCTCCAATAGGCCATTTTGAACCAGTTTTCTCCATGCAACCACGACTGATGGCATCCCTTGTCAGGACAGTTGAGGGATAGAAACTGCCTCCTCATTGTTGATGGAAAGCAAGGAAATATATATCCAAACTCAAGAATTGCTGGTTATCGAGCCAATGTTAGCACCCATGCGATCTTCAGCCCGGTCATTATCCAAAAGGCATCAACAGCAGCATAACAACCTTTCATGGCAGACTCTATTAGTGCCAAAGTCCACATATCTAAGGTTGCATACTAATATGGCATATTTCAGCACCATCCACGTGGCAGCGGTCGGTGACCACGACAATGCCAACAAAAGAGCTCCAAGCTGGCACAATGTGACACTTCAGACCCGAACGGGGTGACCACTTGCCCTCGTACTGTTCGGTACCGCATACCACAAAGCCATTCCGGAAAGCTCGAAACAACGCCACACAATGCGAGTCTGTACAGGTCGGTCGGCGCTTGTTCGCAAGGTACAAGCCAGCCGTCCGAGGAGTCGACAACCATTAACAGACCATGTACGACTGACCCTCATTCACATGTATAAAAGCCAACCCCTTGACCAACGCCAGGGGAGGATTTTTAGAGCATTAAACTCCCTCTTACTCCACTCAACACTAACTTAAACTTCAGAGGAGTCGAGTTGGGAAAATCCCCCTTCCGACTTCGGCTTGTGTGCAGGAGCTTGGCAACAAAGAAGTAGGCAATCTACCAAGGGAGAATGTGACCCTAGGAGACGAGGCTCGAACCCAACCAGACCTGACACTCACTTCCACCATTCAAGCATCCGCGTGGGCAACTTTGTGCATCCGGGATTAGACCAAGTCGTGCTGACACCTCAGCCATGGCGTAAAGGTTTCCCAACATTTTGGCGCTATAAGGAGGGTCTGATATGGCAAGAATGCCCCCAACCAAGCAACCTAGGCGAGCGCCACGGAGATGAGCCACCCGCGACTCACCCGACCTTCGGGTTTTGAGGGCAACCCCCACTTCCTCCGAGCCTAGAAGGGAATACCTCGACTGCGGCTCGGGACCGCGACCCCGAGCCGCTATTGGCAGCTGTTTAATGATCTCGGGCTGTCGTCCCCCGGGACCACCATAGGACAGCCTATCGTCTCAGTCGAGGCGTTCCTCAGCCTCACACTCCAAGTCCAAGTGCTAGCAGGGATGATGCAGTCTATCATCCCCCTCATCCCTCAGCTTGCCCAGCAGTCGGCATTACCCCAACTATCGCCACCACAGGACCAGCCAACCCCCATCACCGCGCCACAAGAACTTTCTCCGATCCCCTAGCAACCTAGAGCAACGGATGTTAATCCGTCACCGGAGGAGCCATCAGGAAACCCAAGGCCGACACCAAAGAACAACGCCCTAGGTCTCCGACGCACCTCCCTGAGCTGCCCCGAGCCCGAGCCCGACACCTTATCATCTGACTCGGTGGACTCTCTCCGGGCTCAATTGCGGTCGGTCAATCAACGCCTGGACGAGGTCCAAAGGGAGTTCCACAAGTCCAAAAAAGAGCTCGAGGAGGTTTCCTCGGCAGGGTCCCCCTTCGTGTAGGAAATCCAAGACAAACCAATACCACTGAGCTTCCGCCTCCCTACGCTTAAGGCTTACGACGACGACTCCGATTCGGCAGAGCACGTCACCACCTTTCGGGCTCATATGGCCCTATATGGCACTTCCGACGCCCTAATGTGTCGAGCGTTCCCTACGACTCTCCGAGGTTCAGTTCGGATGCGGTACAACCGACTTAGGCTGGCCTCGGTCTCATCTTTTGACCAGCTTGCAAGAGAATTCAAGCTCAATTTCCTGGCCAGTGCAAAGCCAAAACCGTTTGCAACCATGCTCCTCAGTCTTATGTAAGAAGGACGACGAACCCCTTTCTCATTTCATCGCTCGCTTTGTCGCCGAGACCCAAGGAGTCCCCGACGCCCACCCCTTACTAATCATGCAAGCATTCTTGATGGGCCTATGATTGTCCAGATTCTTCTGGTCGTTGGTTGAGCGACCGGCGACGATCGTCCCCGAGATGCTCCAACGCAAAAATTAGTATGTTGCTGCCCAGGTGCTAATGGCGAGAAAGCGCAGGGAGAACAAGAGGCCTCGCACGAAGCAATCTCAAGGGCAACCCTCGAGCCCACCAAGAAGAAGACTCGACCGACCCGAGCGATTGCTCCCGAGGCCCCCTCTCCCACCCTTGAGTTCGTCCAGAACGAAGATCTTTCTCTATATCAAAGAGAAGGGGCTCCTAAGAGCGCCCAACCCGATGAAGACTCTATACGATCTCAGAGATCGCTCCAAGTATTGTCGATTCCACCGTGACTACGATCATGACACCGAGTGTCATGACCTAAAGAACCAGATCAACCGCTACGCCAGATTCTCTCCATGTTTGATGTATCAAGACGGATGCTCAAATGGTCGGTCGAGCTCGGAGAAATCGACATCTAATACATCTTGAGGACCACCATCAAAGCCCAAACTATTACTGATTTCATCTTGGAGCTAGCCCCAATAGAAGACAACGCCCACGAATGTGCCAAATAAAAATGGACTTTGTGTGTAGATGGCTCGGCTAACACCGAAAAAGGAGCCGAGCTCATCTTGAAAGGGCCGAACGACCAACTATTCAAACACACGCTTCGCTTCGGGTTCAAAGCCACAAACAATGAAGCCGAGTACAAAGCACTCCTATCCGGGCTCCGGCTAGCCATGGAACTACAAGTGAAAAAGATCGAAGTCTTCACCGACTCGCAGCTGGTGATTGGCCACATCAGCGGGAACTACGAAGCTCAGGATACGACCATGGCAAAATACTTATCCAAGGCACGACGACTTGCAAGCAGCTTCCAACACTTCACGGTGACGAGGGTGCCTCGAGCGCAGAACACACAAGTAGATGCACTAGCAAAACTCACCTCGGGACGAGGGTCAAAAGAATCCCCTTCGGAGATCGAAAAGCTCCCCTTCCGAACTGTCGCAACCGAGGATGTCACCACAACCGAAGTAACGCCAAACTAGATTGAGGAAATCCTCCGCTACAAATGGGATGGGACGTTGCCAACCGATCGGATCGCCTCCTGACGACTCAAGTGCACTTAGGCTTGGTACTGCAAAGTGAACAACCAGCTCTACCGAAGATCATTCAGCCAACCCCTCCTTCGATGACTCGCTCTTGAAGAAGCCCAAACAATTCTGGCCGTGGTCCATGAGGGTATCCGCGGAGAGCATATTGGCGGCTGAACTTTAGCCTTCAAAATCCTTAAACAAGGCTGCTACTAGCCGACCATGCGACGGGATGCCATCGCCTAAGTGCAACGATGTCTACAATGCTAGAAGCATGCTCGGGTGCAGCATCAGCCCGCGGTCCCACTGACCCCAATAGATTACACATGGCCTTTTGTGCAATGGGGAATGGACCTCCTCGGCCCCTTCCCCCTCGCTTTAGGACAACGGTGGTTCCTTATTGTCGAGGTAGATTAATTTAGCAAATGAGTTGAGACCGAGCCTTTAGCGTCCATCATCGAAAGACAAGTCGAAGGCTTCGTCTGGAAAAACATTATCACTCGACTCGGCATCCCGAAGGTCATCATCACCGACAATGGAACCTGATTCGACAACTCAAAATTCAAAGAGTTCCGCTAGAATTACGAAATTCAGCTAAGATTCAACTCAGTGGCGCACCCCCAAACCAACGGCCTTGCCGAAGTAACCAACCGAGCAATACTAGAAGGCCTTAAAAGAAGGGTTGTCGGGGTGCATGGCACATAGGTCCAGTGATTTAAAAAGCGCTAAGCGCCAAGGTCTAAAAACACCCGATGCGCTTGCCTGAGCGAAGCGAGGAGCTAAAATATAAAAAATAATTAATAAATATAATTATTTAAATAAAAATATGATATTAAATTAAGAAAATCTTGCAAAATCATAATATCACATTAACAAAAAGTCTCAAAATTCAAAACAATAACAATAATTTCAAATAAATAAAAATTAACAGTATTAAAATCAAAAGAATATATTATTAATCTAATAAATAAAAAATATTATTACTAGTATACAGTTAATATTATACTATTAATATACAATTAACAGTATACTGTTAATATAATGTTAACAATATACTATCTAGTCGATGTGAGAAGAGTAAGAGTGAGACAACAGCAGCGAGCAACGACAACGGCAACAATGGCAAGCAGCAATAGCAGCGGCAAACAACGATAGTGGCAGCGACAGTGAGAGCGCAACGTAAGAGTAAGACCAATGCTGCTGACTGAGAGCAATGGCAACGGTAGCAGCGAGCAACGACAGCGGTGAGCAACGACAGCAGCAATAGTAGCAGAGGCGAGAGGCAACGACGGCGGAGAGGAAATGTTGGCGACAGAATCGCGAGCAGGGTTAGGGTTAGGGAAGTCACGAGAGGGATACTGGAAGGCTGATATCGGTGCTTTAGTTGGTTCGATTGAACCAACTAAAGCACCGGGGTTGCATGGTTTAACCCAGGTGCTCGCCCGAGCCCAAGCGCCGAGCACTTCGAGCGAGCGCCCAAGCGGTGCCTCTCTGAAGCGCGTCACCTGGACATCGCCTATTAAAATCGCTACGTGGGTGGATGAACTCCCGAGCATCCTATGGGCATCCCGGACTACACCAAAAACTGCAACGGGAGAATCACCCTTCAGTCTGGCGTTCAAAACTGAGGCAGTGCTCCCACCCGATGTAATTTTTCCGACCCCTCGGGTCGAAAATTTTGAAGGTACATCAGGAGAAGGGCTCCGAGCTAACCTCGACCTTCTTGAGGAACAAAGGGCTGACGCATACCTCCAAACCTTGGCCTACAAAAGGGCCGTGGCAAGACTCTACAACCGAAGGGTGCATCCTCGACCAATCAAGGTCGACGACCTAGTCCTACAAAAGGCCGAGATCAATGACCCGACACATGCTCGAGGCAAACTGGCCCCAAGTTGGGAGGGTCCTTACCGGGTGACCGATATAGTTCGAGACGGGACTTACCGCCTAACAACGTAAGAAGGAGATCGGTTGCCGAGGACCTAGCACATATCAAACTTGAAGAAATTATATGTTTAAGGTAAAGCCCTCGACACCTAAAGAAGATCGAGTCAATCAACCTCTTGGTCGACCAGACCCCGTTACATCGGGAAAAGAGTCTTGACACAAGACTCCAGAGTTTACGAAAACGTAAACTTGCTTATAAAACTCAGAGCGATCCATCGGTTTTGAAGAGAGAAGTTTCATTAAAAAGAGGAAAAGATTACATCGCCCAATCGGTCGTAGCTTACAAAACAAAACAAGATCCGACCAACCATCAAAAAATAAAATACATCTCGAGGTACACCCTAAGCCTCAGGGAGGTCCACACTATCGTCAAATAGGACTTTGTATAGCATTTGTACGCTGTCATTCTTGGGGAGGTTGGCAAAATGGTTTTCCTCGATTTCCAGATCAGGGTACCGAGCCAGGAACTTGGCTATAGCAACTCGATACTCGTACTCGTAAGTGACCTGCCCTGACCTCTGCAACCCGAGCTAGAACCCCACGACTCCTTGTATTCCGCTATAGCATTTTTGCCTTTCTCGGGAGCCACTCGAGTTTCCTCAACAAGGGCCTCCTCGACTTTCTTCGCCTTCGCCCAGGCTACCTCCAAATTTCGCGATAGGTTCAGAAGCTCACCCTCTATTGAGCGAACTCTCCTACAGGACTCCTTCAGCATACGTTGAGTCTCTGCGAGCTGTTGCTCGACTCCTCCGAGCTTTTTTCGGAGCTCACCATGCAGCCGCTCAGCACCTCCAAGCTCCAACTTCAGCCGAGAAACCACCCCCTCCAGATCGATCGCTCACACTGCTCAGCCGTTGTGACAACCTCCAGCACGAGTCCAACTTTCAACTCCTCTATCTGGCTACGGAGCTCGGTGATCTTGTCTCCTATGCAGCTGATCACCCGACCCACATCATGGACTCGATCTATCAGCGTCATGTGATAATGTTGATTCTGCACAGCAAAAGCATAAATCAGAAGCCAAAGAAGGATTTGACGAAGACAGAAGAACAAAAGGCACCCTTACCCAAACTAAAGATTTGGTGGCCTTATCTATCAGCACCTTTGACGACAAACTATACAACTGTTTGGCTATCGCCAGGTAAAGCGCACCTCGGACATATGTCGCGGTGGAGGAGCCATCTGTCCAGAGTCGGCTCCCGACAGTCAGCCCCAACCAGCATGGCTCGAGGGGAGCATCCGCTTCACCGTCAAGCATATCTCCCATAAACAGAGCCTGGATCATTCTTGGCACATGCTCGGGTTCGGCAGAGGTCCCACATCGACGCAAACTGAGCCGCTTTCGACGATTCCGCCCCTAAGGGAGGAACGTGATCCCTAACACGCACGCTCCCAGCAGCCTCCTCGCCTCGGGTAGTGCCCCGAGAACCTTCCGCTGACTCGCCGCCCTATTGGACAGTAGCCTCCTGCGTCGTAGCCGCCTCGGACATCTTGCGAGTCCCGACCTTTGGCTTCTTTCGTGGCCGATCATTCTCAGAGCTCCTCAGCCGCGCTCCCGAGCCTAGCTCCTCCAAGGCCGGAGCAACCGATTGAGGAGGGCGAGAAGCCGAAGGGGTACGAGGTATCCCCTTCATCTCCTTGAGGTTCATCATGCCTGCCTAAGAAACCCAAGATTAGTTAGCAACGCAACGAACGAATGAGAGCCAAAGCAGGAGAACGGGCTCGAGCCATACCCCGAGGAGCCAAACTGAGACCCGCCTCAACCAACCACTCCTCAGTCATGTTCCTAATTGCTCGAGAAGAAGATAGAATCTCCTTTAAGCGCTCGAGTTGCTCATACTCGTTATTAGACAAACCCGAGGAAGAATTATTAATAGACCAAGATGACCAATCAAGACTGAACACTCATCCCCGACTACACCTGATAAAAATATAGTGACTCTTCCACCCTTTATTATTATAAGGTGCCCCACTCACTCTAAAACCACCCCGAGATAATAGATAGTAACCGCCTGGCCCTTTGGAGAGACAGAAACACGAAAAGAAAAGGGAACGGGTCAGGGTAATACCTACGCCCCAGCATTCCCCAAGAAAAGCCACCAGATACCACCACGAGTTGAGCGCCATCTACGACAATAAGATTCGCCACCATGAGGCCTTCAATCACAGGGTGTAAGGGGAACCGAAGTCTCGCCTCAAGTGCATCCAGTGTTAAGCCAAACCCGTTCGGGAATGGGGCGTAGGCGCGTTGCCCAGGCCGAGGAGCATGTAGCTCATAGTCGGCCGGGATGCAATAGCGCTCTCGAACACGACCGAGCAGTTCCTCGACCACGATGGAGTCGAAATCGTACAACGATTTCGAGAGTTGAAGGGCTCGAGTGACCTTCTCATTCATCAGGGATGCCCCACCCGCGAGCTGCCTTTCCCAGAGCCGCTAGAGGTTGCACCGACCAATCGGACAAAGAAGAGATAGAGGACATCCTGACTGACTTGAACAACTAAACAACCGAGGAGGGAAATAACTGAGGACGAGGAAAACAACCGAGGAGAAACCACAGAGCAAATGAGTAAAATGAAGCCAACGAGGAGGTTTATAAAGAAAACTCCATCACCCAAAGCAACCCTTCACCTACCAAGAAGAGGAAGATAGCTCACCTCGTCATAATGGCTCGTGAGAAGGAGTGCCCAAACCCAAACTCCTAAGCAGGGCGACGGGAAGATAAGCAAAAAGCTCAAAAAATCCCGCCCAAAAAGTCTGAAATCCGATCAAAACCAAAGATCTTGTCGAAATCACCCAAAATCGAAAAGTCCGCTCACACTCAATCCTCCCGCCCTAACCAAAACTCCCGCCAAGGCCAAAGTAAAATCTACCGCTAACCTCAAAAGGCCAAAATTCAAAAACTTCCCACTCAAAGATGTCTTACAGAAATCAGCCTGCCAACCCCCTGCTCAGTTCAATCATTGTCCGAGCAGTTGTTCGGCCAAACATGGGCCTAAGTAGTGTTGCTCGATTAAGCCAGTGCCCGAGCTACGTTGCTCAGCTAGGCCAATCCCCAGTGCCCAAGCGGTGTTGCTCGGCCAATCATATACAATTAGTAGTTGCTCAGTTCAATCATTGTTCGAGCAGCTGCTCGACCAAACATGGGCCCGAAGTGGTGTTCCTCAACCTGTTCAACCCCGAGTGGAAGTCATCGGCCAACCAACGACCAAACCACTAATCCCAGCACGACGGTCGACCCAACCAACAAGAGGCACCAAGACATGCCCCGAGTCCCTCCCCGAGGAACCCAGTGCATGCCCCTTTAGGGTGGCGGGAAGAATGATATGGCATATTTCAGCACCATCCATATGGTAACCGTCGATAACCACAACAGTGCCAACAAAGGAGCTCTAAGTTGGCACAACGCGAGACTTCAGACCCGAACGAGGCGACCACTTGCCCTCGTACTGTTCGACGTCGTACAAGTCGGTGTCGCATACCACAGAGCCGTTCCGGAAAGCTCGGAATGATGCCACACGGCGCGAGTCCGTACAGGTCAGTCGACACTGATCCGCAAGGTACGAGCCAACCACCCAAAGAGTCGGCAACCATTAACGGACCATGTACGACCGACCCTCGTTCACAAGTATAAAAGCGAACCCCCTGACTAATGTCAGGGGAGGATTTTTGGAGCATTCAACTCCCTCTTACTCCACTCGATACTAATTTAAACTTCGGAGGGGTCGAGTCAGGAAAATCCCCCTTCCGACTTCGACTTGTGTGCAGGAGCTTGGCGACGAAGAAGCAGGCAACCTGCCAAGGGAGAAGATGAACCCGGGGAGACAAGGCTCGAACCTAACCCGACCCGACGCACACTTCCACTATCCGAGCATCGACATGGGCAACTTTGTGCATCCGGAATTGGACCGAGCTATGCTGACACCTTGGCCACGGCGTAAAGGTTTCCCAACATATCTAAAGTTGCATACTTATCTCACTATTTCTGACCAGTCTAAGCTCCTTCTGTCTCCTGAAGCCCATAATTTAATAGCAAACTTCATCAAGACAAATCCTGAACACTCTAATTTTCCCTCATGTTCTCCTGGACAATCTCTAACTTACTACGGATGAAACCATTCTCTTTCTTTGTTACACCAATCATCCATCCTAAAATCCTCGTATTATTTACATAAAGAAACAGTTTATAAGTGAATAAAAAATCAATGAATTACTGAAAATTCTACGGGAAGCATTGGACTACAACTTTCTATTATCTATTGTTGCTATCAAAAAACAAGCAAGCACCAGAAACCTAAGTTGACCACGATCATTTATATTCTTTTTGAATAACAAGAATTTTACGAAAGGAAACTGTGTTTCTGAAATGGTAACTCTACAGAAAATGCACAAGATAACGCTTTAGACAATGTAACATGTTCACTGAATAAAAAGGAGAATGCTCTAGGTGGAACTCAACCTCGTAATTTGGATCATGAGAACTCCAATCAAATCTCCTGTGGACAAAAGATGAAGGATGAATCAATGAACTAAGAATGGTATCTATACTTCGTTCAAAATCCTTTATCTATAGTGGATTAAAATAGACTGGCTCAGTGCACAAATCTCCCTCCAATAGAGGGCCTACAGAGGATCAATACATACAGTCTTACTCCCCCACAAGAGAAGACGCTATTTTAACAACTTGAAAGCGACTCATCTAGATTGCATTAAAGCAACCTTTCTGCGACACCAAGGCTCGCCCTCTAGTACTCACCATAAATATGAATATACAATTTGTCATGGATTGGAAACATATTGTACATTGCTAAGTATATTTATGAAAAAATCATGTCTATGTTTCAAAAGAGTTCGTGAATACATAATAGTTTTAGCTGATATTTCTATCTCAAACAATGGTGGTAATTTTTTTTCAAAAAATAATGTTTACAGCAAATGTATGCATGTAAGTTATAATTAACTGACTGGTTTGGATATAATTCAGTAAAGATTGAAAAGAGGAGCACGATCATAACCATGATAATGAAACATGACTAGTTTAAGAACTTGACATTTTAGATAGCTGAAACACCAAAGTGCCTCTTACAATCACATCTCAGAGTCTCTTGGGAGTATGTTTAGGCAACTAAAGCAACTAAATTTAAGTATCTTTCAATACAACTATCTAGAATTATAACAATCAACATGAAACTAACAGCCAAAAGGCATGTATTTTCAATCAAAAGTTCAAGCATGTCGACCAAATTTCACAGAAAAGCTGTAGTAAGACCGAGTCTTTTTCATGAGCTTAGAGAGCTGCAGGAAAGCAAATAAATGGCATGGACTCCCGATTCTGCCTATTATGAACTTAGAGAGCTCTGGCTAATTTTCATTTGATCTTTTTCTTATACGTACACACCCTCCACAGAAACAATTTCTAACATATGTGGATTCTCAGTATATAGAAGATACACAGACAAGATAATTGTATCTATCAAGTACCATCTATCAATTAAAGGCAAAGCTAAATCTCCTAGAATCTAAACTCCAAAACAATGTCTTAAGGTTGATGAGCTAAGAAAGAAGAATTCATGAAAGATGTCCATGTCTTTCATGACTACTCGTCTCTTCAAAGGGTGTAATGTTAGAAAAATGTCCTCTTCAGTGGTTGTGCTTGGTGATCATAACATCATACAAAAGGCCTTTGTCCTGAGTTGCTTTAAGCTTCATAATCATATAGTGATTTTCTAGTAGGCGGAACAAATAAATGCTAACGTACTTGAATTAGTTGAACCAAATGACATCAACAAGAAAGTTGCATCATTAACATCTCAAGGTCAACCCTGGATGACATGCCCAAAAGGTGCCTCCATAAGATACAAGACTGGCTACTTGACATATCAAAATACAAATTCTTAGGTGAACTGAAGCTTCTTATACCTCAACACCAAACTTGAGACAAAAGAGAAGCCTTCACAAGTTTACTCCGAGAAACAACTTTTGTGATGTAAATTAGGCTACTCTAGATAGGAGACAGAGCAATAAGCTACCATTCACTAAATTCGACATAACGTTACCATGAAAAGTCTCGTCAAAGATTTGATCTTTCGATTAACCTATGAAAGAGAAACAAACCAGAAATATACAGTTTACAGGTAAATCTCAGAAGGCGTGTTACTAATGTCATCTTGCGGTGCATAAATTACATCTGAACTTAGAACCAGCAATCCAAACGAAAGGAGGGCGGAGGCCGTAAACGACTGACAACGGTTGCACATCGGAGAAGCAAAGGAAGATTCGTGAAGAGCAGCGGGTAGAGAAAAGAATACCGACCGGGATTCGTGAAGATTTGGTCGGTCGAGACGGAGCTGTGAAAGAGATCATCGAACGAGGTAAGGCGAAGCACAAGAATCTCGCGACTCCCATCGAAGAGAAAAGCTAGCGGCGGGGGATTTCGCGGGCTTCCCAAAAGCCAATAGTGGAAAGGGCAGCGGTGGACCCGACCTAACCCTTGCTATCGGATCGGATTTGGCATCGTCCGACCCGAAAACCTGATCCGGATATGGACCGACAATATGCCTCATCAACTAACATCACAGATTTGAGTTGGGTTGTGGCTTCCACACACTGTTCATGACAAAGAGAAGAATAAACATCACAAAGATTCTCCACTGTATACTAAAATGTTCTGAATTTTCTTTGTACAAAGATTCTCCACTGTACAGTTCAATTTTTATTGATGTACCAACACATAATACATTTTAAAGGAATCGGACCAAATCGTCCGAAATAATTGATCCATGTGCCAGTTCATGATCAGACCGATAAATATAGTTTGGTATATGCTGATCTGACCGTAATTAGAACTATGATCGAAAGTGTCCTGCAACTGGATCAGTGACAAACTAGGTCACAGTATCAAGAAATTCACAATCTGGAACAGTGATGATACTTCCACACAACTTGTGAAGGATGGATATGAAACAGTGACAAATGACCATATCACAGTTTGATGGGTTCAAATCACAATCTTTCACTGACACAACAAACTCTACCATGTATTTGTGTGTTCTGGGAAGGCAAAAAGAAAACCTTCTGAAACCTATGCAAAGAATTAATGCTAGCTCAAACACAATCAAGGGCATAGTGTTTTATGACCAACCAGCATCAAACTGGTCATATTATTCATCCAGTTGAATGCAAATGATGATCTCCACAAAAAAAGAAAGAGAAAGAACTAGGATTGAACCAGCCATGCTGCAGAAGACCTGTAGGGACAGCAATGGTTTCTTGTTAATGAGAGGCAAATGTGAAAAAAAAAACACACTGCATATATTTAAGCAAGAATACTAAAAAACTCTTTCTAATAATTCTATATATAGCAAAATAGAAAGAGAAAATAATTCATGATGCAACAAGGACCAGTTATGTAGATGTGCATTTTGTAGGGCAATCAGTAGGTACACATACTCATTCTAATGCATCTGAAGCAATTATGCTGGTATTCATGTCACTTTGGGTACAACCATGTCAATTAAAGCACTACCAGATGTTAAAAACCATTCTACAGCAATAGATGGCTTATAAGTGCATGTACATCATCCATGGCTAAATATGTAAACGATACATAAGTAATGGTTCACCCAAAATTAAACTTTTAGAGCAAATGACGCTACAAGCGCAGATTCTACTCATTTCTCTTTGAATGTTTTCTTACTGCCCCATGGCCCAGGCTACCCCAGAAGATGAGTGGATGATATCAGTTGCATTAAACATGAGAATGAAAGTTATATTAACACAATTAGTAAAACTATAATAACTAATCTTTTTCTAATGCATTGTCCCGAATAAATGAAAAATAAAGCAGCATTATGACTAGAACTATCTTAAAGCAATAAAATTGATTCTTGTAGAGTTGTGGTCAACTATGCATGGAACTAATAGAGTTTAATAAGAGCAACAATAGTCTTCATTCATCTGTCAATATTTCAACGTTAATTTTTTGGCAAAGCTGTGGATATATATTTGTGAGATGAAGTAGTTGGAGGCCTCACAAAATTGCCTAATTAGATGGCTTCATATGACCCTCGATGGAAAGATATGATTCATATTTCCAGATTCCTGGAAACACTAGCTTATGCAACCATAATGGGCATCACCAGTATTCATTCATGAAGAAGCTACACATAGGTTGTTTGGTTTCTTAATTCTTTATGGAACAGACAATATGCTTTTCAAGGGCTATTTAACTGCCAAGTCAATATAAGAACCACAGTGTTATGTTTGCATATGGCAGAAGGCTCACAAGAATGAGAGTCTCTACCACAACTGAAAAGCATAAGATCAATAATTTAGAGAATAAAAACTTACAAATGTTCGTTGGCCATCATAAAACGTGCATAATAGCTACCATTAATCCCATATAAAATTGTTAAAATATATTACACTTATAAGTTGGTAAAAGTCAATAATTCAGAAATGCTGGAAAACCTATTGTTTTGTATGAACATAACTGATTATAAGATAAGACCGGCCATTAGGATCTGAATTTGAAGTGGCATTTTCACTTTAGACATTGTTCTCTCTCTAAATACTGGTCGATGAAAATACCGTATTCCCCCATCTACCTGCTAAGGGCATCATCATTCATTTCTACAGTTGTAGTCTACTTAGAAGGTGGAATTACTTGAGAACGTTGAACTCCAAGCAGTTAATCTCTCCAAAGTTGTACTACCAAAAGGACCACCCTGATCATTCTATAAACTATGCTTCATTTTATTATTTTACAAAATTATGATGTCACTAAATTAGAAAAGCAATATAGTATATCAAACATCTTTATAAGCTCTTACAGCATTAACATGTTAAGTTCATTCCCTTAAGATTTTATTGGTTTCCCCAGCATGAAATGTAATTTTTCAGCAAATGACACGATACAAGACAAATAAGAATTCTCAAGATAAGTTATTTTGTACGGTGGTAACATAAAAATTGAAGTAAAGAATAAGATCAACTCTTCTAGAAGGTGGAGAGCAGATACCCTCAGAAGAGTACACTGCAACAGCAGATTATACACTAAGGTAACAATTTATAAAGATAAAATAGACATGTGAACTTAGCAATATTAAATATCAAGACAAAGCCAAAGGATTACCTATGTTCACCTCTGACAACAGACACCTAAAATATGTTCCACTGTTCCCATCAGTGCTCATTGTTTCTGACTGCTGGTGGTAACAATATATCATAAAGTTTCTAAAATATGATGCAACTTTCAAATTTCAAACCCTCCGGCGAAACAACTGCTCAAGCCGAAAAGATGGGACACCAATCATCCACCTTTTATCATCATGAGTTTCATGCCAGGCTTGCACTATCTCCTCAATCATGAAGGCTGACCCTGTAATAAAGGAAAGGAACTTAGCAATTTAACCAGCACTGCTGAAAGTGGATTCCAGGGTTCCTAGTAGGCGTTTGTAAATTTTAAGTGCTTAAAGGTCATTTTGGGATGAATGGAGAATGAGAAGATGTTAACGAGGCATCTAGATGCCAAGGTCCATTAATGTAGCAGCTTAAATGGATCTGACAAGAAGATAATGAGGTGCCAAGGTCACAAGTTGAGACATCTTAAGCAACACTTCCAAAGCTATCCAAGGACTTGTGAGATGTTTGGACCTCCATGCATATACCATATGTGTGTGAATTAGCACAAAACATTAGGTGAAGATCCTTGTTACTGTAGTAGTTTCAGTTGAGTGGTTGTCAATGCCTAACACTGCAATATTGTGAGGTTAAATTGCATTTTTATTTCTCAGTACAAAACTAAGTATAAGATCATGAGACTGGTTGTCTATGAATCCAATATGTCGTCACTATTGCAAAGTTTTACTTGTACGGTGGCACTTATACCTTTACCTATTAATTTTGCAAAAATCAAAGAAGCATAAAATAATAAGGAAAAATGTGTTTCATAAATTTGAATGCACAAAAGCAACATATCATATCACATAAATGAACTGGAGATCCATTTTTAAGTATGGAGAAAACCTTTTAAAATTTGCACCCGCAGAATTAAAGTGTCTAAAATATGTTCCATCATCCTTGACAAGGAAAAAATTAATTTGATGCATGATCTTGATTAGAAATACTTACCTTCTTGGGAAGTTCTATTCGCACAGTGGCTTTTTGTTATAACAGCAATGTCGACAGGGGAAACTCCGGCTAGTTTAAATTTTTCAACAGCTGCCACAAGGAACTCTTCCCAAATGGGAATACCTAATTTAAATTCCATAACAGACCGTTCATAGAGAATAGTGCCCCATATTCTGTTTATCTGAGACCTCATGTTAGCAGCCTGTTCTGCTGTTTCATCCATAGACAGATCCTTAAAACAACCATCTAAACCCATCTTCTCCAAGAGGCTTTTATCATCTTTGAGTTCAGAGAGTTCCTTTATCCGTTGCTCCTCCATTTTTTCCCACATCTTTGTTCCTTTTTCCATGTTATCCTGAGCATTGTTGAATAACTCGATGAGTTTTTCTGAAGGCCAGGCCTCTAGGTCTACCTTGCTTCCGAGAACATGACACCATGAAAGTTTTGCTTGCTCAAACTGTTGCAGACCAAGTGCAAGAAAACCTTCATAGAAGTCAGGTTTAATTTTTAGGGCATCTTTGTATCTCTTTCCAGCCTTAATATATTCATCTTGAGCCCACTCATATGCATCTTTCATTTTTTCATGTATTGATTCCTTGGAAGCATCTTCTGACAAGAATAATTTCTTCCTTGCTCGAGACAGATGAATATTTCCCCAATTAAACAATGCAAGTGCTGCCATGTCCTGAAAATTCCCTTCAACAAGTTCAAAAATTTCCTGGGCTTCTTCACTAGTGATGGTATCTTCTATTGCCTCAGAGGAGAGCTTCATACCAAGCTCACGAAGGTTCAGATATGAATCAGAACTGAAACCCAAATGGTTCTTGAATAAGTGAGCAAATTGTATAATCCAGTCATCAACATAAGTTGGTGAACTCTTCTCCTCATCATTCATGATGCTATGATATTCTGCAACAACATTATGATTTGTTCCTTGCACTGTCGAAGAAGAATTAGTTTCCGCATCTTCAAACCATGGCGCACACTCAGGACTAACTTCTGTTAAATATAGTCGGACTGAACCCTGTGGTTCTGCAGATTGCCTAGCCCACATTAGCTCTTCAGATGTAGTGATTGTCACCAAGTCACCCTCTCTATCCCTATACTTGATAAGGATGGCCTTTAAGCTTGGAAATTTCCTACCAACGGTCTCCCTTAACCGTAACATGCTGCAGTTAGCTGGTATCTGGGCCCATCTTATATCCTCTGCAAAGACTAGCTTCACCACCCACATAGGTTGTTCCTTAACATCAATGTGTTTCTCCTCTGTGATCACCTTCTCCTCAGCCTTGTGGCTCCTCTTCTTCTTCTTCTTCTTCTTCTTCTTTAGCTTCTCTTTCACTGCTACAACTTCTGTTAGTGAAAGATCTGCATTATCATCTAACACGAAGCCCTTCTTCTCCATCACCTTCTTTACCCTTTCAGATATCTCTAGTGCTGTGATGTTGTTAGGCTCCAAATTCAAGACAACATCAACATCTTTACATGCCAAATCCAATCTACTCAAGGCCTCAAGACACCTAGCCCTTTTCAAGAGGGCTTTACTGTACTTGGGTGATGCCTCGAGTGCTAGATTACATTCCTTGATTGCTCGGTGGTACTGCTTTGGTTCCATCTGCATATAACAAGTGGCTATGTTGCTGTGTAGGTACGCTGTGGTGGCGTGGTTCTTGGGAAACAGCTTAATCGCATTTTCATATTTAAGCAAAGCCCCTTCATAATCTCTTTTCTGAAATAATTTGTTGCCTTCCTCTTTCATGTCATGTGCCATGTCCAAAAAAATTGTTGTTCCCTCACCAAAGACTTTCGGGTTGTGCTCATTGGATTATGGCATGTTTTGATTCTGTGCCATTTTTACCTCCCGAATTCTTCTTTTTCTTTCCTGTTGGCTTACCCATTTCCAATTATCAAGTTCAATATTTTCTTTCTCCTTTTCTCTTAGAGGACAAAGAGACACAATCTGAACCTTCTTCACAAGAACAATCAATAGCTAGCTTGTTCTCAAATTCAAAGTTGCTTGCTTCTTATGTTCAATGATTTCAATAAGCAACAAAATATATAGACAATGCTTGAAGAAGGAAGAAAATGGGATTTCACGAGGACAAACGGGTTTTCCACAATATAAGATCTAGAAAATCCTAATCTAGCATCAAAGAACCCATCTTTCCCTCCCTAATAAACCGGAAACACCCTAAAAATTCCTGGAAGTAATTTAACAACCCAAATTGCCATCGAATATTTGATCGAAACTCCCTGCGGACCAATAAAAAACCTAATCTTGCACCCAGAGACCAAACTGCTCTCACACAAATTTCAGGGAAGAGCCAGAATTCATTCAAACAATAACAAGATGATAACTTATCTGTAGGATGGCTCCTCCGTGCCTTCCTTCTCCAAGATCGGATCTTTCAATTAGAGCGAGCGTTTTATTTTCTGACCAAGAAGAAATCTATGCCAAGAAGAAATCACTTGGAAAAAACCTCACCTTCCTCCTGCCGACCAAAACTCTCGACTCCTCTTAATCGAAATCTCGACATTTCAACACCGCCACACGCAATCGAACCATTTCTTCGCCGTGTGGGGGTGGGAGGGGAGGCTTGGGGAAGTCGGCACGGAAAGGTTTCCCCTTCCGGTTCGCTTGCGCTATTCCGGGGCCTTGGGATCGGTCACGTATCCAAGCGGGAGAGCGGTCTCGTTTCCACTCCCTGTATTTTTGGGGTCAACGCCAAAAAAAGCCAAAGAAATGGGTTGACATTTTTTCTATTTCCACGTAAGTTGACTTCTTTTTACCGTTCATGGAACAAAAAAATAGCTGTCTTTTTTGTCCACTTCAGTGTATATATATATATATATATAATGATATCTAATATTTTACTAAATGACAACCTTATACATCAACAACCAAAAATAAAAACCTTATAATATATTAAAATTTTACAGGATGACAAAAAAAAATTATCACATATAAATAATATATAAATCAATATGCAACAATCAACACCCGAACATTGAGTATAATTTAGAGGGTGATCCCACAAGTATCTACCAAGATAATTATTTATAGCACCACATTTCTACATAAATGAAGCCAATATTTATAGGTCTTAATTGGTAATCCTTATTGACAATTTTCTAAAAAAATATACTATTTTGATTCCTTTATTATCAATCTGAAACTTATTCTCACATCATCTTATTTCATCGATGGAAAATCTAGTTGTGTCCACGCTAGTTGTCTCTTGATGCTTGAAGGAAAAATGGTGCCATAAATATAATAAAAGAATTTTGACTCGAGCTCAACTACATTGCAACTTAGATAAGGTGGTCACATCTCTGATTGCTGCATTTGCGATGCACCCATCCATCGCCATGTCACACCCAACAAGCCCAGGTCGAGCCAATCGCTTCCGGATCCAAACTATTACCCAATCACAATCCGAACCCGATAGGCTTGAGAGTGCAGTCGAGTTGCATTGGCCCAAGCCCACAACTAAAAAAGGCCAGATTGGGCCAACAACATTCGACCTCGATCCTGACCAGGTCGGGGTCGGGCCAACAACACCCAAGTCTGACCAACCAATGACGGGCCAACACCTCACTACAGCCCTTTTAAAGCATCATTGTGACTCTATTTTTAAATGACTAATTATTAGTTAGATCTTTTTAGTATTTTCGATATTTAAATTTAAAAAATTATATTAATTTTTTTATAGTTATGAAAGTGAAATATTTAACTCCACTTACTCTAACGTTATTGACTTTACTAATAGAAAATAAAGTATATAACAATACGTGCACGAATGGTACAAAAATGATAGGCAAAAAGATAATTTTAATGATGATGAAGAACAATGGTACTATTGGTGATTATTGTGACGGTAATCGATGAGAATGATATGATAGTTGATTTTATCGATGTTGACCCGAACATCGATGATAGAGAGAAAGATGATATAAAATAATAAGGCATGTGCGTCAGCGTCAAAAGGATCCAAAGAAGGGAGGTGAGGCGTCCGTGTGCACTTCGTTCTAACTTCTCTTTCTCATCCGATATCATTCTATATCTATGTCTATGTCGACATTTGAGTCATGCAGTAATGCTATTCAAAATTTGTTAGGTATAGCATCGATTCCAAAAAATTTGCCATTTGGGTGATTGAAAACTCTTTTAGCACATAAGTTGGAGAATATGTTTTGGAAAAAACGTTGAAACTTTCATAAGTAAATTTCTGAAATTGAGAGTTTCTTAAGATAAGGTGACGTATATAACTTAAAATTCATGAAATTTTGATATGTTTATTAAGTGCAAGCCATGTGCTATTGGTAAAGCTGCCGCTGCCATGTGGCACTTCTTCTCGATGTGTACACGGCACTAATCCTTTGCTCCTCGAGTGTCTCCCACCAACTTTTTAAAAGAGACTGAAGCTGGAATCATATTCTGATGGTTGTACATTGGACATTTATTTGAGAGAAAAATTTCTGATTATTTATTTTAGATATTTTACTTATATCTATTTATAAATAATAATTTTTAATAACTAAATATGATATATAAAAATATAATATTAAGATATTACAGATCTTTTCTTATTTATTCTTAGTTATGTGAATTAATCATCGAAAGATTTTAGTTCTTTCGATCGTAGTAATCATACGAAGAATAAAAAAAAAAGAAAAAGAGACAATCTAATTTTCCTTGTATATTGATATTATTATGATTTTTCGATCCAAAGACGATGTTGTCTCTGTTGATCAGATAAAAATTTTTCTAGATGACATCGAAAGATATGTATTGTAAATCTGATTTATTATTATTTAATTTTAATCCTAATATTAATTTTTTTATATTATATTAATATATTATAATTTTTTATACTTATATTAAAAAAAAAAGTGAGTCGACGTCCCATGAAGCTGGAATTACATGGTTAGTGCATAGTGGACCTAACTGTGAGATCGATTAGAGAAAACTAAGTGATTGATGGGATGCAAAGCAATGAATAGTGATCATTGGAAAGATATGAATTCTATCATTCTGTGCCATAAGATAGCGCAGCGTCCGTCTTCTTGCATCGGGTTTGCAGGTGTGGAGTAGCTTGTGCGGCTGCAACCGGTGGATAGGGAGCAGACAAAAGGCAGCCTTTGGTTTGTCTCATTGGTGATAGGCGATGAACCCGCGTCGCTTTATCCGACTCTCCCTGTCATTTCGAGCTCCCCACAAAGAAGTTTGGACCACGCTACCGACCACTGTATCGGTGGTGGCGTCCACGGCGTTTGTGTTGTGGAGGAGGAGTGCCTTTCCGAGCGTGTTCTTCAGGAAGTGACATTTTGGGCATCATCCAATCCTTGTAAGATTTATCTTCACTGGCCCAATAATAAAAAAAGGACAGTCTACTTTGTCCCTTTCATTAAAAACTGCTTTGTGGAATAGGTTAACATCGAGATAGGATCTAAAGAACGATTTATTGGACTAATTATATCATTGCATATTGATTTCTTTTCGTTTTAATTTGAGGTGAGGTGGAAGATCTTATCGGCTCAAATTTTAAATAGATTTATTGTCCTCTCAAATCTTGTCAATTCCATAAAATTGACGATATTGTGAGATCAATTTGCTTGGATCCATCTCAAAATCTTGTCAAACTTTCGGTATAACTGAGTGGAGTGGGTGGTGTTTGTCTTGAAATCAGAAATTTTTTTCTCAAATCTTAGTAAAATAAAAGAAAATTAAAGAAGTAAGATTTTTTTGGTGTGATAAATTTTATATTAGATGTATTGATCATTTATAGATAATATCTAATAGTAAAATTATGTAAAAATCATATCTTATTTACATATATACATACATACATACATACATGTATGTACGTAGATTAATTATAGATTATTCTTTGTAATCAATTATATTTAGTATTTCGATCCTTATACTTTTAAAAATTATATTGGGATCCCTATACTTACGAAAGTATAACATTAATGTTCTTATATAAGATTAAAAATATAATTTAATAAGATTAAAAAAAAAATTATTGGTACAATGAGCAAATGTTTCACTTTCATAAATATATGAATCTCAATATAATTTTTGAAAATATAGGCATAGAAATATCAAATATAATTAATTACAAAGAGTAATATATAATTAGCTCATATGCATGCATAGGTGAATTATTACTTAGATTTCTATCTTTGATTACTTATTTTCTTGTTTCTCTTTGATAAGAGTAAAATTTGCAACACATAATTTAAAAAAAAAAGAAGAGTTTTTCTTAAGAGAACCTCCTATTTTGATTTATAGGTTAAATTTATTTACAAAGATAAAAAAAAAGCAGATAAAGGAACACTAGTTTTTTTTTATTACAAATACATAAATCATGATATTGAGATAATCAGTAGAAAAAAATATTTCGTATTTTTTTATTGAAAATTATATTCCATTTGTTATTATGTTTTATGATAATTATACCAACTACCCCTCATTATCTTTTAAAATAATTAATATTTTGCTCATCTCACTCGCTGATGAATGTTGAAACAAGTTCAAATATTTGTATATAGTTAATCAGTTCCTTCTAAACAATAATATCTGTTTTATCAAATAATTAAACCTATGTGACTCACTTAAGTTGTTTGAGCATGTTTTTTAATTAAATTTGAATAAATCTAAAATAGATTTAGTAGGTAAAAGTAATGGATATGTAGTTTTAGTCATTCCTATATATAAATATATATAATTTAGAATAATATAAATGCCTTGTTGACATGGAGCCAATAAAATAAAGGGGCAAGTGTTAAGATATATCAAATATATTATGTTCAATGTTGCTACGTGTTTCCTCGTTGAGCAGTCGACGAAGATGGTAGCAGCACATTTCACCTCCCTCAAGGAGGATATTTTCTGACAGCTAATTTTTTATTAGCTTAAAAGTTTTGAGGAAGTGAGTCTTCTATTTTGCTCTTTTTAACTCTGTTTTTATCCCTAATCACTACTACATATTGTTACATTTCTGATTTTGAGTTTTTTTTTATAATAATATTGGACATGATTTTATGATGAAGTTTTTAAATAGTAAAAGCAAAATTATTCATATTCAATTCGACACATATGACATCCGATTAAAAAAATATTATTTTAAATTTTTTTCATCATATTAGATATGATTTTATGATAGAGTTTTTAAATAACGTTATTCACATTCAATAAAAGTTTGATAAAATACAAAATATATTTGGCAAATATAAAACATTCAAAAAATATTCATCCTACTCTATAAAATATTTCTATCAAACCTTATCCGATATCAATCTTGATGTAAATTAACAGTCATATCAAATTCTCATGTTGGAAGGCTCTAAACATATGCCGACCCCCAACTAACTAGTGAAGTTATTTTGATGAAATTATCACATATAAAATTGAACATAATTTTATAAAAAATATTTATTTATTTATTAAGAAAAAAATAAAAAAAATAATTGTTCGAAGAAACCCTCCCTTGTTTTTCATGAAAACAGAATCAAATGAGTCAGGCTGATTAGACATTCCAAACCATCAACATCTTCCCCAAAAGTTATATAATATATACTTAAACCTTAAAAAAAAATAGTATAATGTATGACCAGCAATTAAGAAATTCCCCATCATGGTGATCAGTGACACATTTGAATTTAAAAATAATATATAAAAATAATAACATAATAAAGTTTTAAAAAGTGTATTATAGCCAACTAGAATTTAAGTATCTATGCTTAGTAAAATGACTATCAACTAAGGAAAATATATAAACTCACATATATATGTATATACGTAAGCTGTTCTATTTTACAAAGATAAAATGAAATCAACTAATTTGAAGGGATGCATATATATATAATTTTATTTTTACACAATTATAATCACTTTTTATAAAATTTTTATGGTCGTTCCAAAATACAAAAATAAGAAAGAAAAAAGCTTTTAAACAAAAATACAGAAATAATTAAATTAACTTGAGAGTACCTTTTCTTTGGTCCACTATTTTGATGCAAACTTGTTCTTGGAGAGTGATAATGGAGCTTACTGTAGCAGATTCCATCAGCATCTTTTAATCACCTGTCTTACCACATGAAATGTTCTGCCCATCTGCAATGATATTAGATTCCTCTTCACCCTCTTCTCCTCCCTGATTTATTATTTTTCACTTGGCCCCAAAAAAACAATTATTTTTCCATTTTGTGATTGAAATCCATGCCATTACTGCCACAATGGCTTTTAGATTTATTTTCCTTCACTCTCCCGTGGGAGTCCAAAATATATGAGAAATTATTTATCAAGCAGATGATTATTCTCTACTTGATAATTTTAAAGGGAATTTAATTAATTAGTAATAATTATTCTTGTTATATTTATTTGTTTATTTCTTATTATAACCTCAGTGTCCTCTCAGTTACAGAAACGAAAAGGTGCCGTAAGGTGCGGGCGACCTGACGCTTAACGTACGCGGATAAGCGTATCGCCGTTGGATTCTTAAAGGTCACGAATCTTAGAGCCAAACACCGCCGGAGGATGCGAAAGACACACGAATCTTCAAGCCAAAAAGCTTATCTCGTCTCCGATGCCACCGTCAGATTACCAAGAGCGACGAACTTCGAATCGTCGTCGTTGATTCTGATGGTTTGCTTATCTCGAAGCAACAGTGTTCATATCCAACGGTGAAGAATGTTGTTTGCACGACCCCATTCGTGCGGTCTCGTCACGCCTTGTCGTTCTGGGCGACGCTTCTCTTCCCCGTGTCTCTCGCTTCTTTCTTACATCGCCGCACATATATTGATTGCCTCGACCCGAGACAGAGAGAGAGAGAGAGAGAAATTCTCCTCCTTCCTCTCCTCGTTGTCTCTTCTCTTCTTGTCAGTTCGATCATGGCGGGGAACGATTGGATCAACAGCTATCTGGAGGCGATCCTGGACGCCGGGCCCTCCATCGACGCGGCCAAGTCCTCGCTCTTGCTGAGGGAGAGGGGCCGGTTCAGCCCCGCCCGCTACTTCGTGGAGGAGGTCATCACCGGCTACGACGAGACTGATCTCTACAAGACCTGGGTTCGGGTACTCGTCACTGCCCATACTTCGTTTATCGTCTCAAGTCTCTGTTGTCGGGGGATGAAATGCTCTCGTTCTTGGGTTTCTCATAAAATCTGTGTTTTTGGGGGTGATTTGATGTGGATAGGCTGCGGCGATGAGGAGCCCGCAAGAGAGGAACACGAGGCTGGAGAACATGTGCTGGAGGATTTGGAATTTGGCCCGCAAGAAGAAGCAGGTATCTTTTCTTTTCCCCGCATCTGCTCTCTCTCTCTATATGATTTTTGAAGTTGATGTCGGCTTTCTTTCTCTGTCCATCTTTTCGTAAAATGAGTTCAGCGAAGTATCTTTTTTTTTAATATGAAGATAGAGATTTAGATCTGAATTATGTACCATTTCAAGACGTTTTTTTGGATCTAATTGGTCATTCTGTTTAATTAGTTGATCTTATCCTTCAACTCGGAAAGTTATGTTTTTTTGGCTTTAATCTGCCAAAAAGGAGTTTGATTGTGCTTGTAAATAAGTTTCTTGTGCCGTCCACTTGTGTTATCAAGGCCATGGAATCCGTGTAGATGGACTTTTTGTTCTTTTGTCTTCTTTGAGTGATTTGCTAGAACATTGTTGCAGTAGTTAGCACGATGTAGCATCGTTTTGATGGGATTTTATGATGTTTAAAATGGTTATGTTGTTGCATAAAAAGGTAAATTCCAGGGGGAAAAACATCAAGTGAAACAATCACCGGCATCCTTAATTAATGATGTTACGAGATCCATATCATTTAACTGCATTGGAGATGTTAGGTGCAGGGGTAGTGATAACTCTAGTTTATAGAGTATTTAGGTCAATAGCATTATATTTGCTCTTTATGTTTTAATGGATCAATGAGGTCTGCCTTACCAACGAGTACGAGAAGGCCTTCTGCTAGTTTGTCATGGGAAAATATTCAGATGATATTCTTTATCTTTGAACGCCACCTATCTGAATCACTGTTCTTCCTGGTAATGAGAAATGGGACAAATTTGCAGACAGTATCCCCCACTTTTTTCTTTCTTGGTGTTGTGGGCAGTTGCACATATTTATTTCTCCTTTTCTTGCCTGTTGTTTGGTCTTGTATCATGGAGGCTTTTCATTCTTTCTCCAAGGTCATTGCTTTATCTGGTTTGAGCTTATAGTGGTACTTATTTACTCGTTAGAGTTTGCACCGTCTGAATGTCGAAAGAAGAGAAGCATCAAAAGGATGAAAGAGAGTTATGTTATACACCCTGACGAATTGCTAAATTGATATGTGATGATCCTGGATAAAACTACATCTATTTCGTTCATTGTATTCAGTGATCTATTTAAATTATTTGTATCTGGATGCAACAGGATTATGTCAAACCTTTTATTCATGAAATTAAACATTCATGGAGCCATGAAATTTAATAACCAATAGTTCAAGAGAATTGAATTCCACCTTTGCCAAGTAGGTTTAAATCTAGGCAAGGAAGCTGAATATCAATTAATTTTTCACTTGAAAAATATCATACCTCACAAGTTAGGAAAGAGTGAACACATAAATGCATGTCAACTTGGTGAAATATTGAGGAACAAACCTTACTCAAACTCAAGTGTATGATAGTCTATCGGGTAGTTTTAAGATAACCACACCAAGGTATTGGTTTTTCTTAAAGCTTTGGACCCATGTTAATTAAACATAATTTATTTAAAAAGATTGTAAATAATTATAACATGACATAGATGTACTATTCACAGGAGATGTCTAAGGGGTACATCTTTATTGGTTACAACACTTGTAATAATGATTGTGGTAATAATGATTGTGGTTTTAGTGCATAAAACTTAGTTGCTGGGTGTAGAACTGTATATTATTTATAGACAGATTATTAATATAGGGAATAAGTTGTCATACATGTTTTCTGTATTCTTCTGTTTAACATTATTGGAAAAGAGTAAGAAACAAGTGGCTTGTATTCATGACCACTTAATACTGGAACACCCATTAGCTTCCTCTGAAAATGACAGAAACTTGTCTGTAATGGTTTTTAGTGTAAATGAATGAAATTTATGGTCCTGTGATTTTAATTTATTTTGTAGATATTGTTCATGCTTGTTTGTGTTCTGGTCCTTTGATGTTTCATTTTGGCCTTCAAGTGCAGATTGAGGGAGAGGAAGCTCAACGTTTATCTAAGCGTCGTCTTGAACGTGAGAGAGCTCGCCATGATGCAACTGCTGATATGTCTGAAGACCTCTCTGAAGGAGAGAAATGCGAGGCTATTGGTGATCTATCTGTTCATGGTGACAGCACAAGAGGCAGAATGCCAAGGATCAGTTCAGTTGATGCTATTGAGGCTTTGAGTAGTCAATTCAAGGATAAAAAACTATATATAGTATTGATAAGGTATGGATAAACTGTACCAAGTGTGCAGGCTAAGACATCTATTTGACTGTTCTATAAGTTTTTTTTCATACTGTTGCTATCTTCCAGTATCTTCTAATCTGCTGTTTGTGAATGCATTTGAAAAATATAATCGATGATTTTTGGATACTTGATGTTCTCTGTATAAATGATCTTTAGCCCTTTGCACTTTCTGTGCTGTGGATGTCATCATGATGACATCGTCAATGTGAATTTTTTTGTGGTAAATGGAGCATAGGTAATTATATATGTTATTTCAAGCCCTGATCAACATTTTGGAAGCTAAAGACCAGATAATTCATTTTCATGATTGTTATAAGAAGCATGCATTGTACACACAAGTGAAGAACTTCAATTTTCTGTTTTTTCTTTTTCTTACAAAATTATATGAATAGCACACACAATCCTTGTTTTTACTAACCTCGTACCAAATTAGCAAATGTGGAACCTTGCTTTGAGGGCCAGTCCCCAGTGAAAAATTGCATATATTTCTTTCTCTTTCTTACTTTCTTGGTTTTCGGTAAGGTAGCATTCAGGTGTGTTGTCTATGTGTCAAGTGATTAAAAATAAGAAAGAACTGTTTTCATAAGTTGTTTACTAACTGCAAATAATAGCAGTCAACAAATGTTCATTTAAATCATAATTTCAAATTTAAATTGTTGACCTGGTCCTCAATATCACAATGTATGTTTGGAAAAACATCATATTAAATATTGTTAGATGATATATCAAATAAAAATGTTATAATATTTGATTTGTAAGTAAAAAAATATGGTTTAGTTATATTTTGTATTATGCCTCATAAATATAGTTTTTGATAAATTTCAATTAACGGGTCATGGGCACATTCGACTAAATAGTTCATGTGAAATGGTTATGTTTCATTCATATATCATGTAAACAAAAACAAATATGTCATGTGCATGCATTTTATCTTTTCTTCAGGTCATAAAATTATTAGTATCAAAAGTTGCAGATTTTGTGTAACCAGGTTATCCTAAATGTCAGTGGGCTACCCTTGTACAGGAATTGGCTCTATTAGTATTTGCTTGACTAGCTAAAGCAGTCATACGGGTTGAAATGAAGAGTGGTCTGACAAAATTTTGAGCATAAGAAAGGCCTCACAAGATTATGATAGAAGAATATTGTTTTCCACTTTTAGACTTACTCCTGATAGGCTGATGATATTCTGAATCTGTGCAATGGAAAAGAATTTGCTTTATAAAATTTTTAAGCAATTACTCAAATGGGTTGGAATGAAGAGAATACTGATAGTATTTTGGATGTAAAGAAGCACGTATGTCTTTTTTACTTGCAGTTTTACAAATATTTTGATTGCAATTTGAATCTACACTTACATAGATAGTTCATATATCTTACCAAATACCAACAATGTCAATGATCCGAGAATAGATAATGTGTGGATTTTTGTGTTTGTTTCTATGCTTGAATGTCATTTTCTTGTTATTTCTGAGAAAGATTCTTCAATATGCAGCATTCATGGTCTGATACGTGGTGAAGATATGGAGCTTGGTCGTGATTCTGATACTGGTGGTCAGGTATGTACGGCAATTGGCAAAAGGCTTTTATCTTAGTTTCTTTAATGATATCTTAGAGATCCTTGAAGTGAGACGAGTTATGATTTCCTATCAATTTTTAGACAGGAAGATGCAATGATGTTTCTTTTTCTGATACTATTATAATTTTGAAGTTTGAACAAAATGTAGTCACTACAATGTTTGTGCTTGTTGGCTGCTGGCATGCAACACATATTTACCGGATCATAATGTCCTTGGCATGGCATCCATGCCACACTGTGTGATGACTAACTACATTATGATGTGCAATAACTTTTTTAATGTTTGAAGCAAATATTGTCAAAATAAATTTCTGACTTTTCTGCATTTCGATCGATGGCTAGACTAGTTGCTGATCTGATATATGATGTGATGTGTTAGGTCAAGTATGTTGTTGAACTTGCAAGGGCATTGGGTTCAATGCCTGGAGTATACAGGGTTGATTTGCTGACCAGACAGATATCAGCACCAGATGTTGATTGGAGCTATGGAGAACCAACAGAGATGTTAACTCCCAGAAGTTCGGACAGCTTTATGCATGAGATGGGAGAGAGCAGTGGAGCTTATATCATCCGTATTCCATTTGGACCAAGAGATAAATATATTCCTAAAGAATTTCTCTGGCCACACATTCAAGAATTTGTTGATGGTGCACTCGGCCATGTTTTGCAGATGTCAAAAGTTCTAGGCGAGCAAATTGGTGGTGGGCAGCCAATATGGCCTGTTGGTATTCATGGGCATTATGCTGATGCAGGTGATTCTGCTGCTTTATTGTCTGGCGCACTAAATGTTCCTATGCTATTCACGGGCCATTCTCTTGGCAGAGATAAATTAGATCAACTTTTGAAACAAGGGAGGCAAACAAGGGAAGAAATTAATGCAACATACAAAATAATGCGTAGGATTGAGGCAGAAGAAATAGCTCTTGATGCCTCTGAAATCGTTATCACAAGTACTAGACAAGAAATAGAAGAGCAATGGCGCTTATATGATGGTTTTGATGTGGTATTGGAGCGAAAGTTGCGAGCTAGAATAAAGCGTGGCGTAAGCTGTTATGGCCGTTATATGCCTCGTATGGTTGTAAGTATTAATTATTCCATTTATTTATTTAAGAAATACATTGTATATCTTCTTTTGATGATGCTTTGTTCTTATAGTCTTATGCCCCTGTGTAAATGTCGTATTTGCTCAGCAAAAGAATTAGTTGGATTTCTACTTTATGCATCAACTTAAAAGTTTGCTATTTGGCTTTGAGTGGTGCTATATACATTATTTGGCAGATTATCCCTCCTGGTATGGAGTTCAATCATATTACTATACATGATGGTGATGTGGATGGTGAATCAGAAGGAACTGATGAAAATTCAGCAGTGCTTGATCCACCAATTTGGTCTGAGGTTTCCTATTTATTCTAAACTCCATTTTTGGATTATAGCATTTATTTTTATCTCTCTCATAATGTAGATGCTTATATACTTGTATGTTTTGGATACAAAATCCACTATCATAGAGTGTTTAGGTGTCAAAATTCAGATCATGGTGATTTATTAATTTTACAGATAATGCGATTCTTTACAAACCCTCGCAAGCCTATGATTCTTGCACTCTCAAGACCAGACCCTAAAAAGAACATCACAACACTAGTGAAAGCTTTTGGTGAATGCCGCCCACTAAGAGAGCTCGCAAACCTTGTAAGTGGAAATTTGAACTCTTATGTTGTCTACTTATTAAAATTATGGATGTTTAACACCTTTACTATAAATTCTTCTTTCCTTGCAACTTGTTTCCGAGAGTGGCTAATAATTTCATGTTTGGGCTTTCATAAGTTGCTAATATTTAATTTGTTTCGCAGACACTTGTACTGGGTAATCGTGAGGATATTGATGAGATGTCAAGTACAAATTCTTCAGTTTTGACTTCCATATTAAAGTTGATTGACAAGTATGATCTTTATGGCCAAGTGGCATATCCGAAACATCACAAACAGGCTGATGTTCCAGACATTTACCGTTTGGCAGCAAAGACAAAGGTATTCTTTCCATCTAAACCTTGACAACATCAGTATGGTTTTTAGCAATGTTTTGTATATTGTTGTTGGAAAATGAATGTATTAGAAGAAATGAACAATACAATATGTTCATCAGTGAATTTGCAAAAGAGTGACCAGGTTTCATGAGGTGCAAACAGATAATTTTTATTTTTATATTTTTGGATTTAACCTCTGCAAGATTAAGCTTGAGAGGTCAACTACCTTATCAGCTGTTGTATTTTTTCTAGAAAAAGGATTAGCCCCAGAATCTTATGAAGTTCCTTAACATTAATTGGAAATCTTTTTATGTGATTTGCATTCTAGTTGTTAATTACTTAATTCTATACATTCTTTCTTTTGCACTTTATAATATATTAAAGTATGAAATTTGGATTAACATTATGGAAATTGTCATTTTCCGTATTCTCTAATTTATAAGTCTTTATTAACAATTGGTTATCCTTGCTTATGATGAGTTGTCTTCAAGTTTTTGGTTGATGATACGTAGTATTTCCATCCCTAAAATTCTAAATGAGTGGTTTTGAGAAATTTCCACAACACATCTATTTGGTGGAGATGCTCTATATGGCTATCTAAAATACTGGAATCTGGTTATTATGCACTATAAAACAATGATATGAGTTATGATTGTCAGGAAAGTCAAGCACTAAATGTGTTGATATTATCTTTGTACTAACCTGAAGTGTGGAAAACATTTAACAATATATTGTAGATTGCTTTTGCAAGAATGTTTCTATGGCGTGGAGGTGTACTGGTCAACATGCCTTTGTGAATTGTGATGGTTGTTACAGACCAAAATTGGCCTAGCTATATATGCCAAAATATGCACCACTGACTCATGCTGATATGTGTAATTCGCACAGCGATAATTTGGTTTGTGTAGGCACACAATACTACTTTAAATCTTACTAGTCTCCCATTCGGGCACAACCTCGTTGCTGAATTTGACTAATTGATTAAAATGAATTGTTGCAACATTGAACTTTTAGCTAATATGTGGCAATTCTCTTTTCTTGTTAAAGTCTATCACCTTTCTTTTCTCTTGTTTCTATGGGTATACCAAACTACTAGACTCCTGATTCTGTTGTATGGCTTGCCCCTTTTGCAGGGTGTTTTTATCAATCCAGCTTTCATCGAACCATTTGGCCTTACCTTGATTGAGGTTAGTTTCTTGATACTGTCTATTGCTTTAATATCTTATGGGACAAACTGTCTATTTGTTCAGGATAGTTATCCTCATTCTTAAAATTCATTCATACATCCTGTTTGTGGGTGGAACAGGCTGCAGCAAATGGTCTACCTATTGTGGCTACAAAAAATGGAGGCCCTGTTGATATACATAAGGTTCATTAATGGACTGTGCACTCTAATGTTTACATGAGGAAATTTTTACAACTTATATTTGGTTTCTGTTCCAAAATTATGTGTTGTAAGTGGAGCAATTTGCCCATTATTAACAATGGATTTTGCTTTAGGTTCTTGACAATGGTATGCTGGTTGATCCCCATGATCAGCATGCAATAGCTGATGCACTGTACAAGCTTGTTTCTGACAAGCAGCTCTGGACACGGTGTCGGCAGAATGGTCTGAAGAATATTCACCAGTTTTCATGGCCAGAACATTGCAAAACTTATTTATCAAAGATAGCTTCTTGCCGACCAAGGCATCCTCAGTGGCGAAGGAGTGAAGAGGGCATCGAAGATTCTGAACCAGATTCACCAAATGATTCCCTGAGAGATATTAAAGACATATCTTTAAACTTGAAGCTTTCGTTAGATGGAGAAAAAGGTGAAGATGACAGCGCCATAGGCAAAGCATTAGTTTCTGAAGATGTCACTGCTAATGGAAAGAGTAATTTGGAGAATGATATTGTAAAATTATCTAAAGGTGTTACGAGTACTACCCAGAAGGATGGGTCCAGTGAGAGAACTGATAACTATTCAAGCAAGCTACCAATGTTGAGGAGAAGGAAATATATTTTTGTAATTGCTGTGGACTCAGTTTGTGATGCAGATCTTGTTGGAATAATCAAAAGTACATTTGAGGCTTCAAGTGGGGACAGGATGTCTGGTTCTATAGGATTTATATTGTCAACGAGATTAACGATATCGGAGATACATTCTCTTCTCATGACTGGAGGCATACCTGCTACTGATTTTGATGCTTTTATATGCAATAGTGGCAGTGATGTCTATTATCCATCTTCAAGTTCTGATGATCTTCTTTACCCTTATGAACTTCCTTATGCACTTGATATAGATTATCATTCACAAATTGAGTATCGCTGGGGTGGAGAAGGTTTGAGAAAGACTTTGGTTCGTTGGGCTGCATCAATTACTGACAAGAAAGGAGAAAGTGAGGAGCAAGTTGTTGTTGAAGATATGGAACGCTCTTCTACCTATTGTTATGCATTTCAAGTGAAGAACCCATCATTGGTAATTATCTTTTTTTCCCTACCTTTTTTTTATTTTAAAATATTGTGCCTCTAGTTTCTTTGTGATAAAAAGCTGTCAAGCTTGTCATGTGGTATCAGATCCCTTGGTGTGACAAACCAAATTAGAGTTTAAATGGTTGTATTAAATTTCCCGTGGAAAGTCTGAAGAATCCTATGTAAAGCAAAGTTATTCAAGCAACTGGAATAGGTCATATTTCATCAGAGCTCCAAGAATATCCAAATAGGAAATACTCTTAAATTGGTTAGTATATAGGATACCAGCTACCTCTAAAATCATGAATTAAAAACCAGCAAATTGACAGTCGAAGTAAAATTACAAGTTCGTTCCAACTATTAACTACTAGTTAGAAATGTAACTTGCTCCAGACTTTCTATTGTTTTAACTACTTAATGCTACAAGTTGCCACATGCAGTTGATAATGAAACGTGTATTTACACTATCTTAGTCAAAAACATTGAAAAGTTTGACTAATTAATCACTAATTATCTCTATCAGTAAATGAGTGAAAAAATTAAAATTAAGAGTACTAATAAATAGGATAAAGTGGAAAGAAATAGTTCTGAGGGCTTAAAAATGATGGCTAAGACACCCTCGGTGGAACATGAATAGAAAATGAAGCTTGAAATGGAGAAGTTGGATAAGTTTGGATTAAAAAATAGGTTTAGGAAAAGGGTGGAAGAAAGTTCAGGTAGAACAAAAGAAAAAGAATGGGAGTTGAGGAAAAAGGAGAAGGAAAGAAGTTCAGAAAAAAAAAGTAAAAAAAGAAAGAGGCATGGTGGTAAGAGTTGCTAGGCTGGGAAGGTATGTCTCAGCACCCTGGCTTGACTCTTCCAACAAGGATAGGAGATGAGCAAAGAGATGGATGTTATCTTGCCAGATACCAGAGTGCATAATTGTTGACTAGGCTGTGACTAGTATATTTATTATTATAAACTAGCCCCTATGAACATTTTTGGAAATTAGAAGAGAAGTAATACATCCCAAAAGAAGTTGATTAGATTGTTAGATGAATTGTAAAACCTTGAAATTCTTTTGCCTGTGCAGTGGATCTGGATGAAATGCTTAGACATTTAGCTGGTCACTTTTGGCACACTCATAATTTGCCTGATTTCCAAGAGCGTTTATGTGAATTTTAGTTCTGTTTCTTTCTTGGTTGGAAGTTACGTGAGTCAAATAATTATTGAGTTGTCAAGTTGCTCTATGATTATGTAACGACTGTTTCTTGTATTCTTTTTTTTAGGTTCCTCCTATAAAGGAGCTCCGGAAGCATATGAGAATCCAGGCACTTCGCTGTCATGTCCTATATAGCCATGATGGTAGCAAGCTGCATATTATCCCAGTCTTAGCTTCTCGATCCCAAGCACTAAGGTATAAATGAAATGCTGATGATGCCATTAGTTTGACTCATTTATATTTATCTATTATGCTGAAATGTTTTGAATTTGTTTGCCATCTTTTCTTCTTAAGGAATTACATTTATTTTATTCATCAATTTAGCTATCAGATGATTAAGGCTGTTCAATTTAGACCATCAAGGGTATCATTACCATGCTGTTACTGTTAAGTCATTTTACGAACTAATGAAGTCCATACCAAAAACGCAGTGATGTTGTATGGATTATCTTGTTAAATGTTGACACACTGCACTTATAAGTAAAACTAATTTCTTGTTATAGCATATGGATTTTCTGGTTAAATGTTGAAACCTGCTGCAGTGAGAGCAAAAATAGTATCTTGTTTAGTAGTAAACCCTTTAGAACATTCATTTTTTGAAAAAAGCTTATAGGCTATTTATATTGTTACATTTCTTATAGAAGATGAAAAAAAACTGCTTCAGATTCATTTCTTTGGAATGATGTAATAGAACATGGGATGTTCAGAGTCTTTTATTGATATATCGTTAGAGCTTATGAACCTTTCTGTTCATCAAGATAATTTAGATATTGAATATTGTTGTCAGCATCTAATGATTTTGTGGTTGTCATTGCTTAACCTTTAATTTATTTCTGTATAACAAATTTTCTCTGTACATGTTGATAAATTCACATCTGCTTTGGTTTATTGAGCTTATTTTAACTAAATATAAGCATGACAGTCATTATCAATGTTAAACACTAATTTTGCATATGTACATTATATTAAACTCATACTTCTTTGAAACTGCATGTTTGGGTTACCATTATGCAATGCTGTTCAAAAACAATGTTGCTGGTATTGGATAACATAGTTCTAAAGATTTGCTTTAGCTTCTTGGGTTGATGTTCATTGTCAACTTGTCATCAATTTTTATCATGTGTTCACATCTAAACATATAGTGTTTTATCCCCTACTATTACTCCTAGCTTGTATACATGTAATAGTGAGTTAGCCAAAAACCAATCCTGTGGATAGCAGTAACACTGTCAAGAAAGGTACTTTTGAGTAACTATTGTCAGGAATGTGAGTTCATTTTCTGAAGTATGGACTCAAATACTGTCTTTTCTTGCACATTGTGCTATAGATAGCGAGACTTCACCAAAACCTAATGATGTAGGTAACAGTAACACAGCAGAACAAGGTGACCCTGAGTAACTACTGTCAGGGATGTGAGTTCATGTTCTCAAAAATGAATGCAAATCTAGACTTATATTGCACTTGAAAGGGTTTCATCATTCTACCGGTCCTGTTTGGTATTAGTATATTAGGCAGTATACCAACTTGAACCATCTGGTATCATCCGAAGAACATATAATATCAATCGGTATCACATCACATAAAAAAAGACATGATTTTAAATACTGATCAGTAAAATGCCCACTGATATACGAAACCGTGCATGAAACAAGTATGCTTGATCCTTGCTGCTTGCAATTTATAGGGTATGACTTACCAAGGACATGCAATAGGAGCCAAAGGTTTGCATTCCCCTGACAATCAGTCTCTGTTTTCTACCTTATTCTATGCAGAACCTAAAGTGCAGTGATTTTCATATTTGGTACCTCAATTATCTTCTGTTTAACTACTTTCTCTGCAGGTATTTATTTGTTAGGTGGGGCATAGAGCTATCAAATATGATAGTATTTGTTGGCGAAAGTGGTGATACAGATTATGAAGGATTACTTGGTGGAGTGCAGAAGACTGTCATTTTGAAAGGTGCATTCAACACTGCTCCAAGCCAGGTCCATTCGACCAGAAGCTATCTGTTGAAAGATGTTGTGGCATTCGACAGCCCTAATATTCTTCAGATTGAGGGTTGTGGCACCAATGACGTTCAGTCAGCCCTAAAACAGCTGGGTATACTGAAGAATTAGCACTCATCTCCAGACACTGGAGGAGAGTTAAGAGTTTTCAATAAGTTGCAGAAGTTTTTACTGATATTTTTGAAATATATTCCTTTTTCGAGGTGCTTTTTATGGAATAAAAGTACCAGAACTCAATGCTTACATGGTACCATGGGGCATTCTTGTAAATGTAAAACAAATACCTGACACTCTTGTGGAACATTTGGACTTCAGTCCATGTCTTCTGTACTTCATCCTGCTGCTTGCCTATCTTATAAAGCCTGGCTTTGTATTAGTCTTGATGAGCTTGCTGGGGTCTGCAGGCATTAATGTTCATAAAAATCTCTGAAGTGACTTGTTTATAAAGTTTAAAATGCCATTGGTATGATTGTTTGCAGATAAATATACTCCATTCTGTAATTCTTTTTCAGCTTCACTCAAATGGTTGTATAAAGTTGATGCATGAATAGGGAAGCTTTTGTTTGGTATTCCTATTTGATATGCTTGATATAGAATTCTATCAAATCTGAAGCTGATGTGCTGGTCATGCTTAAACTGCAAGCTAGTGTGCCTGTGTATGTTATATGATGTTATGGATGTTATATGATGTTATATGATGGATGTTATACGATGTTACTTATGGATGTTATATGATGGAAGGCTTGGTTTGGATCAGATATTGACCCATGTTTGTAGATTATAGATAAAAAGATAAATTTTTATTTACATATTGAAACTATAAGCCTATCTAGTAAAATCTTGTTTCATGGACAGTGCTGCATGGAAGCAGAAATCATAATACATTGACTTCAATCTTTTTACAGCATCAACGCAGCCAAGATAGGAAGTGTCATATGACACGGAAATTACATCAGTTGCAATCTCTAAGCACCAAACAGAATGAACATTGAGGCTAAACTAGAGCCAAACACCAGCTCAAAATACTTCTGGATACTCGAAGGATTGTATAGGTTTCGGGAAGAAATTACAACACAGTATTAAGGAATCTCCAAATAATTGATGCCCACAAACCATTTCAAGTTGTCTTGCATTTTTCCAATCATAAAAGGTTCTCCTTTAAAAGGAAAAACTATGAATTGGTACTTTTTTCAGTAGAACATCATTCATTGATCATCAATGGTTGTATGCTAGCTCTCTAGGAATTACCAGAAATGGTTTCAGTCGAAGGACCAGCTCCCTTTATTCTCTCGTTTTCTGAATCGTTCTCAATGCCTTCTGAACTGTCTTGAGGACTAGAAAGGCTTTGATGACAAGCGGCAAGGTCCGTTCTGAACAACTCATCGTTTTCCAGATTCAGAAGCTTCTCCTTGGACTCTTCTTTAAGCAAGTTGATTACATCAAGCATTGTGGGTCTCTTCTCCGGCTTACTCTGAGCACAGATGAGTCCTACAAGCACCATCCTCCTCAATTCTGACTCCACAAAGTCCCCTTTGAGCTTTGGATCTGCCATTTCTTTAAATCTTCTTTCTCGAGCCAGCAGAAGAGCCCAGTCTGTTATCGGGCGCTTCACAGTGAGGCTCAACTTCTCTATCGGCCTCTTTCCAGTGGCAAGTTCTAGAAGCAAAATTCCAAAACTATAGACATCACAACTCTCTGATGCTTTACCTAGCATGGCATATTCTGGTGCAAGATAACCAAGAGTCCCTTTTACCCTTGTGGTAACATGCGTTGCACCATCAGGAATTAACTTTGCGAATCCGAAATCTGAAACACGTGCCTGAAATTCTGAGTCTAGTAAAACATTACTTGCTTTGACATCTCTGTGGATGATGTGTGGCATTGCCTGATGGTGAAGATACCTGTGAAGTAGATCTCAGTATCATGGCTTCACATGTTATTGAATAAATGAAAGTAGCATTAGAGTGCGTAAGTTTGTAAACTTACGCAATTCCCTCGGCTGAACCTATGGCAATATTCATACGCCTTCCCCATCCAAGGAGGCCTTCTCGTGCATGTTGACCATGGAGATGCGAGGTCAAACTCAAGTTGGGCATATAGTCATAGACTATGAGGCGTTCTTTCCCTTCAGCACAGTATCCACGTAAGTTAAGGAGATTCTTATGCCTTATTCTTGCCAAAACCTCAACCTCAACAGCAAATTCCATCTCTGCTTTGTTGCTCCAAACTTTTAGCCGCTTGACTGCAATCTAAACAAAATGCAACTTACCAACAATACGTGGACAAACAATAAATTTTAATATCATATGGAAAAAAAATTGTAAACTGGGGAATAGCACAAAATATGGTAAGCCTTAAACCTATATGCTCAGTCCCAACTGGCACAAACATGGTGTTATCTAATTTGAGCTGAGCTCAAGCACAAGTTTGTAATAAGCACTAGAGGGAGCTACTTGCCACTGAAACAAACTCACCAAACCAAGCTTCAACATATGGTTTCATACATGGATTTTCAAGCCTGGCCATCTCGTGAGCTAATCACATTTGATATTTAAGCTCTCTCCTCTAAATGGATAATGAGAATATAGCGAACAGCTCTTTCAGAAAAGCCCAAGTGCTTAGTGATACTTGACAAGATTACAGCCATACTTAAAACTTCTTGAAAAAATTACTTGAACAGGTTACTTATTGGAGCTGACTAAATTAATTTAATATTCTAGTCTCAATCCCATAAGACATAATCTGTGTACGAAAGCAATCATAAATTTCTGAGAAATATTATCCCAAGCAAACATGACTATATCACAGAAAACTTCTTTGCATTAATGTATGATTTAGAGTAAGACAAATCTCAAAGGAACTTCAGACATATAAAATATCAGTAATAACTAACAGTCAAGAGAAACAGAAATAGGTAACCCAAGTTTAATTGTCGTAGTTCCAACAGGAATTGAAGCAGGCAGAGGTACTGCAAAGTACACTAAAATGAAGTCATCTGATGATGGAAGAGAAAATTTGAAAAAAAAAGAAAAAAACAATCAACAAATTTGGCCATCGGCCAGCGTAGCAGGCTAGCAGCTAACTATAATTATCAACACATATGTGGAAGCCATAATTTGGACATGCTGATATAGATGGATTTAAATAGGAGAAACAAGTTCTTTTAAATAAGTTTGCAGTATAACCGAATATAAGAGGATTTCAAATGACTGGAAAAAAAGGGACCCTTAGAAGTGTTCTCTAACAGATTGCTACATCATGATTAGTCACATATTCTTTAGAAGATGAAGAGGGAAGCTGTTGGCTTTGATGTACAAGTTCATGAAAAATGAAATTGAAATATCTGCCATCAGAAAGATTATCTAATGGGCATGTAGATGTCGAAAAACATCTCAGATACAGTAATATTAGCATCCCTTGTATGAAGGTGGGGTTGAAATGAAGCCCATAGCCTCGGATTAAACAGCCGTTCTCTATTTTATCCAATCAAGCAGTAAGGTCTTCTTAAATGTATTTAGTGACAGATTAATTACTTCCACAATAGTTTTCCGAGTTGTGATTACTGAAGATAACACCTTGTCAAACCATCTGCACATGAAAAATGAGTCAATTGATGAGGCAAGCCAAGCCCAAAAATGAAGAAAATTAGGAACAAGTAGACAATTCTTCAAACTTGGAATAAGATGCATTACTAATTAATAGCAAATTTGCTACTGGCATAAATTCTCAAGCTTCTAGAGTTCAGTACTTAAGTAAAATCTGGAGATGCAGAATACAAACTCGACGACAACTCACAGTAAACTTCCTTTATATTTTTCAACTGCTTTTATTGGCCATCCGAGTGCCATATACCCGCAAAAAATCGTATCATTCTCATGTTAGTAACGACATACTGTTCAAATCCATAGCAAATCAACTAATCAAGCACTCCGCTTGATTTCAATCTGCTGCTATAATGATTTTGACACTAGAGAACAATTCCACTGGGCTGCAAGAAAACAAGACCAAGTGCACATCTGCATGATCATTAAGAAGCATGACCAGCATAAAACCTTCACCAATATTCTGCTTCAGGCCTTCATGTTATACCATCGATCATGCACAAAGCTTTCTATACAAAATATTATTGCAGATGTTATAAATATTCTCTTTAGGTGTTCTTCCAAGATATAAGGCCAATTACCGTCATCTCTAGCCGCAAACGTCAAATTTCAACATATTTCAGAAACCTAAACAACAAGAAGGGAGAACATGAATACCAGTTTGACATAATACCTGAGATCCATCCCGAAGGTGACCGCGGTAGACACTGCCAAATCCACCCTCGCCCAACTTGTTATCATAATTGAAGTTATTCGTTGCCGAATACAGCTCCTTGAGCGAGAACACTCTCCACGTCGGCGATCCCTTCTTCCGCCGTTGCCGCCTGCAACTCAAGGAAAGAAAAAAAAAGAGCATCTTTTTAGCACCAACGAACGGTCGGACCACGAAAAACCCCCATACGAGAACGCACCCATTCGCGGATCTCCCACAGCAAAACAAGGAGCCGAAGGCCATCTGCCGCGCAGTCCTTCCGCCCCTTGGCTCCTCCTTCCGCCCCTTGGCTCCTCTTAATGGTCTTCTGAGCTCCGTCGGTGGAGAATTGGCGACGGCTAGACCTCCAATGCACGCGCCGCCTACGCCGCCGCACCGCGTGGTTGGCCTTTTTGGTGACGGAAGTCTTTTTCCCCATACGGGTCAAAGAAGGAAGGTGACGGGTCTGCTGACCCTGCGCGATGACTTTAGGTGGAAGTGATGCGAACTACGTGGCGCTTCATGATTCGCCTATTTGAACACTGGGAGCGGCGGTATGAACATTATTCGGTGGATTGAGAATATGTCGAGAATATTTGTTTTTAATCTATTTTAAGCCTTTTTTAGAAATTTTTTTTTATAATTTACTTAAAAAAGGAAGACAATTAGTTTTGGAAGTCAACTTGATGTTAACAAAGTTGCTTCGATAACCGATCACGTCACAACTTAAGTTGCCATAACACGAAATATTTTCTTAATCGGAGCTTATCATTTTCTTTTACATTAACCGGAAGTAGTTCTATGTTTTGAGTTATTTAGGACATACCATTGATATTACATTTTAGTTCCTTGTTGACCATAGTCAAACGATCAAAATTAAATTGAGTGATTTTCTTAAGAAAATCTCTCATTTTAGATTTTTTACCAATGTTTTTATTTTTTTTCTGATATGGTGTATTTTATTTTTTGTAATATCCCTCGTTGTCGCTCATTGCTTCGGCCAAGGCCCTTGTTCGTTACGACTGTCATGTCCTTATCCGTCACCCTCGAGTGCATCGTGTCCTTGCTTGATGTTGTCAAAACATTGTGAGGCCCTCACTCTCCTTGATGGCTCTGTTAATAGTTTCTTCATTAGCCTCCCTTCATCGTTAGCACTGGCCCCACCCTCTATTACCAATAGGATAATGCTATTAATCTCCCCCTTTTGTTATTCGACAACGAAGGTGTCAAGGAGGGTGAGGGCCTCATGATGAGGCCTTAGTGGTGCTCTGATAGTAATGAATGAGGTAAAGGGTAAGGATAGGAGACCTTAACGATGTCTCAATAGTAATGAATAAGGGCGAGGGCAAAGGAGTTAAACAAGAGCATAATGACAATAGTGAAAGAAAGTAAGAGCACATTTAAGGATGATAAATAAGGATGAGGATAAAAGAGATAGACAAAAGCATTACAATAACGATAAATGAGGGACTTGGTGGCACTAGCAATAGATAAAGATGATGATAAAAGTGATGTCGGGCCATGATGAAACGCATTATAAGTATTACAAAAAATAAAAGGCACTATTTAAGAAAAAAAATGAAAGCACCAATCAAGAAATATCCAAAATATATATTTTAAGAAAAATCATCCAATTATGTTTCTCTAAAAGTATTGATTAGAGTACCATTCAAATGTTATGTGTATAATAATTTATTCTATCTCAAGAATTAGTGGACACTACAATCAATCAAATTGCTGTTGTTGTCTTTACCTTATATTAAATCGAGGCCTTTCTTTAAGGCATCTCATAAACTATATGCATAATATAATTAATCATATTGCATCAATGATAGTTCTAAAAGTTGCTATGAACATCTAATAATTGATTCCATCTAGCATCTAGTATGCTAAATATCAAGTTAGGTTGTCTCATACGCCATATTAATTGTTGGCCAATATATATATATATATATATATATATATATATATATATATATATAATATATATATATATATAAAATTGAAATTGGAGCTTGTTATCTACTTTGGTCTCCTAACTTTGTAAGATGATGTATACTTTAGCATGTAAAATAACATCAAGTTGTTGCAATGGGTCTTTCATTTCCACACTAAGCTGGAGATGATGTATACTTTATAGTTGAAT
>LVTN01000140.1:358238-397732 GCA_001649415.1 Musa itinerans
ATATATATATATATACATATATATATATATATATATATATGTATATATATATATATCTTATTTGTTTATGTGACCACATTGATGATATCAATTTTAGTGTTTTACCTAAAAAAGGTATATTATAAATAAACATGAAACTTTTTTTGTTAATGTCATTTGTACTCTTATACATCCCAAGCTTGATTAGTAAGATTAGACTTATGAGTTTTTCCTAATCCAATCTCAAACTCCACTAATTTTATTAGTCGCTCACGTCGAAACTAATTAGTGAGTATCTTAAATATAATCAAAACTACATATATTATACTAAAAAAAATAATTTTTAAATATTATATTATGCATTGACTAATTTTATTAGTCGCTCACGTCCAAACTAATTAACGAATATCTTAAATATAATCAAAACTACATATATTATACTAAAAAAATAAATAATTTTTAAATATTATATTATGCATTATGGTATATGTAGAGAATTTAAATATTTTTTAAATAATACATATATTATACTAGAAAATAAAGAGATGAAAATTATATTTAAAAACATTAGTAATGTTGCAAGAAGCATTTAAAGTGGATCCTTAAATGCAATCTTCATTTGCTCCGAAGCATTGATTATGTTCACCTAACGACATCACAAAGTGGCTATGGGTTGGGATATAAGATTTAAAGTGGGAATTCGATGAGGCTCTCATGGTGCATCTCTCAACCTTTTGCTTTCAGTGAGGTCTCGTGTGGCAAGAGAGAACAACGCTACCTCCAAGTCAACTTGGAAGTATGGGAAATGAATGATGTTAATGGACAAAGGTAGGCTTGAATGATGATGATGAGATGAGGTGACATGTTACCCTCAAATCAAAATAATTTATTCGAAGAGAATATTTAGCATGAGTGGAAATGGAAAAATTGGTCAACATGAAACAATAAATCCATGGTTGGAAATGGAAAAGAAAGAAATAAACATGAAGCAACGAATCCATGACACCATCTAAGATCATATGCTTTGCCAAGCATGCCATATTTGACCAAGAATTGATATGATGTGAGTTGGGTTGGAGTTGCCTACAATTTGGTTTAGTTTTTGGACCGGAGTTAGGTTGGGAATATTAATATTATCTTTGGATTTGAAGTATGAATAATTGGGCATAATTGAAATATCAACAATTGGTCTTAGGGTTTGAGAGTAGGCCTTAGGAACAAATATGTCTAAGTTAAAATGATGATGTTTTATTGGTCACATCATATCATGATTAAATAATTCATTTATTCTTCATAGAAAATTTGTTTATACTTTTTAAATAATTAATAAAAATTAATCTATTCAATCTTTTTGAGTCAGATACCAAAATTTTAGGCTTTTTTATTACTTACTCTTAACATTACTTATTCTCGAAAATAAAATCTCTTTTAATTTAAATTATTGAACCTTAAAAAATGACTTATATAAATTATAGTACAAAAATGGAACATAATTATTAAGGAAGTCTCTCCTTGCAAGAAACTACCTCTTTGAGCTCTCCATGTTGATGAGCTACTTAGTTATATTCACAAAAAAACAATAATTATATGTAAAACAAATATATATATATATATTATATTCATGTGATTTTCTAAAAGAAGAAGTAGAATATCTGTTAATTGAGTTTGAGATGGATATTTATATAGATAAAAATATGAAAATAAAATGACAAGAAAACAATTATTCTAATAGTGGAAATAAAATGACAATATAATTTGCAAAATGGATTAGAACAACATGTATTTGGGATCAGATTCACCCCTTGAATAAAAGGAAGGGAAAAAAAAAAAAAAAGGAAAAGCAACAAAGAAAGAAAAGAAGAAAAAGAAGGTGAAGACAGAGGGGGTGAGGTGTTGAGCATTGAGGTGCACAAGGTGTATGTGTAGGCCAAAGATAAGCCTTCACCTTGGCACACATCACAGTCTTTCATCACCTTCTCCTGCCACCTCCTCTCTATTTCAACACTGGAATATTAGTAGCGGGGGAGGTTCAAAGCATCATCACAAAGAGGGGTAAAAAGAAGCAGGAAGAGGGGGAAAGCCATCTCATTTCCCCCGGTTTCTCTTGCTCTCTTTCCTTCTCCTCCCCCATTTCCTTTACAATCCCCACCTCCTTCATCCGATTCCTCCTCTACTCACCTCTCTTGAACCATCGGAGGCATCCCTTTGCCTCGATGACCGTGGGGCCGTTTATTTGTTGTTATTGACGGCAGAGCGGTGGAGATTGTAGGGGAGGCGCGAAGGAGGCTTCTTGCTGGCCGATCTTTGAGATTTCTGGATCGTTTTTTGCTTCAAAGGTGAGACCTTTAGGATCCGATCCTCCGGAATCCTATGTAAAAGTAGGATTTTTATCGAGATTTTAGTATCGATCTTGTGGCTTCTTTATTTGAAAAGGAACGGTTTTTGTGCTGGGTTTTGGGGTTCCATGGCGTGGTAATTGGTCTCGGATTCGTTCTGGTTTCCCCCTTTTTGGAGGTCTAACGATCTGCGTCTTAGCTGCTGTTGGTTGTTTGATGTTTGTGTTATCTCCCTTTTGTAGGGTGATTAGATCCTGTCTCTTCTTATGGAACCTTGAATTGTCCCAGACTAATTACGGAAATTAAAACCGTGACCATTTTGATTGCATGTTTGATAAACTGTTGCGTCAATAAGTTTCCATCTATGCTAGGATTAAAAAGAAAATCTTTCATCTACTATCTCTTTCTTGTAACTGGTTTTCAGCTGCTTTCAGTTAGTAAATGATTTCAGGGATGAAATTTTGCTGGTTGAATTGGTCATGTGACATTGGTCCATGGACTTCTGATCATTGCTTATCAGAAGAATGAAGTTAAATGGTTCCGCTTTTTCATTCTTTTGAATAATGACGAAGCATGAAATCGATTGATGTCCGGCATGAGTATGGTCTTTGAATTCATTATCAACTGGAGCCAAGAACAATGAAACTTCCATAGAACCTATAGAAGCTTGGTTTCAATTTATGAATTGAGAATGTACCTAGACAAAGTACATTAGATAATAGCTCATGCTAGTTTTATTGGTTGTTGATGGGCCAAAACCTGAGCAGAAGTTTCAGTCTTCAAGTATTTTTACTCTTAGGAACTTGTGCTTTCAATATCTATTGACCTGTTTTATAAATTCTTTGGTGAAATTCAGATTCCTCTCAGATATGCAGCACATGTAACCAAGGTGTATGGTTTACATGAATCAAATAAATGCTTCTTTGCATACATATGTTGTGGTTTTGATCCATTCTGGTTCAATCGAGTCCTGTTTCCAACTCTAGTATGTCAGATTTGGAAAGCCCAAATGCTGACTCTTGAAGTACGTCTCGACAATTACAAATTCTTGGTAGTACAAGTTACATCAATTATATTGCTGTTGATTTATTGATTGATTATGCTAGTTATGTTCATCGAATGAAGAATTAGGAAAGGAATATGTACGTGATTGCTAATAGGATAAGAACAAAGCCTTTCATTTTACTTTTCACTTCATTTGTAAATAACCTTGAATCTGTGCCTATTGCAAAGTAGTCATCAACAGAGGTCTATGAAGCTGTGAATCAATTCAGTCTCTTGGCTGATTTCAACATTGCTGTGAAACCCCTAGGAAAATATTTTATTGAATGATCATGTTCCACTATGAGAAATCACAAGTTTTTTGCTTTATTCGTGCTTTTCCTCATGTAGCCTATAAATTATACATGTTATGATTATAAAATTTGTAGCATTTATTGCATATAATTTGTGATTATCTGATTATTAACTATGCAGTATTCAAACAGTAGCTGAGTTGCTGATAATGATTCTGTAGTGACTGCTGAGCTACACTTGAATACATCTTGCAAGGGTTGCAAACGGAGATCATACAATCCCTGATGCAGGGGCAAAGGAGTAGTTTTCAGCCCTTATGTGAGGCTTTTGAATATGATCGAGCATCTGGTTCAAGTAGCTCAGTCATGGATCAGCAAACGTTTTGGAGCAACCTTCTTTTTAATTCAGTAGAGAACCATGATTTACCCAGCAATCCACTATCTCCTAGTGGTACTAACATATCCCGTGGAAATGTAGTTTGTCAAGGGAGTGCCAGCTTGAATATCTGGGATCCAGTTGGGACAAGCTCTAGCATGCCCCCATTGGACCAAGGCAGTAATGATGCAATAAAACCGGAATGTGGTTGGACCTTTTCTATAAGTAATCGAGACAGTGGACCAAGGATATCAGACGGTAGATCTGAAGGAAGCCATACTCTTTCTTTTCAGAACATGGATGCTGAACTTAATGGTAATCATGCCAACAATGGAGAACCATTTTCACAATTTCTCAACTTTCGTGAGCTCCCCCATAACATGGACTACGGTTCAGCTCATGTTGGAATGAGTAGCCAGGTTCTTGAATCAGGGCAACATCAAGAACCATATAATCCAGGTTTAATGCAATATCAACCTGTTTCCTTCTCTGGAAGCTCTTCAGGTACATTTGAGAGTTCTTCCAGAGCTATTGATTTCTTATCCAACAATGATAGAAACAGACAACGTGTTGCACTGGATGATCAAAGCTTTTCACACAAGAGAAAGAACATTGAACGATTTCATGGGGAGTCTTCAGCTAGCGGAAGCTCTAGTAACTTTAATGAAGGTGAGACTAATTTGTTGCCCATTGTTCCTCTTCATTTTCCTATATCTACTTCAAAAAGTATTTGTCCTATCTATGCACTTATCAGGTGTGAAACATGCGGAAGAAGAAATAAATGGTGGAATTGGCACAATCACTAGGGTTGCAGCTTCTGAGCACCAGTACTTTGGTAGTGCAGCACTAAATGATGAAATCTTCCAAAGGAATATTCGCACAAGAGTCAACCATGCAGATCTAACTAATGCTACCACACCTAACCTATTGCTCCAAGAGAATAACATTACTCAGTATAATCTTTGGCCTGCTCAACAGCCATCTCTGACAATCCCATCAAATCAGCCATCAAATTCTAGGTTAGTCGGTAGCCATATGGGGCCACGTAGGCAGCGTCTTGTACAAACAATTCCTGGATTGTCTCCGGATCTGTACCCTTTCCCGCAGAGTGGAACTTCCACTAGAGAAGCAAACAGTTCTTCAGGTTCTCCAGCAATTTCAGTTGATGGAGCATCTAGGGAGCTAAACTCAATGAGTGTTTCAAGTAATCGAGTAGAACAATTGTTTATTCCCCCACCTAACACCAGGCAATTGGTGCAAAACCAGACAAACCGGGGCTTGACCATTGGCAACACAACGTTATCTGGAAATGGAGTGCCTACATCACAAGTTGGCACCAACTCAGGTGTTTATCAATCACCAGGTGCAAACTGGGTCCCTCACCACCAACATCGGCGCTTATCAGAAACTATCCTTGGGTCTTTTTTATCATCAGTTTCTGAATCTAGAGGTTGGAACATGAGCCTTCCTCCACGTAATGGCCATTCTTCCACATCACAGGAGGTTGGACGTCATCAACCTGGAGCTGGTCCACGTAATCATCAGCAACTATACATGAGATTCCCAAATATGTTGCACAGGCAAAATGATGGTGCTTTGAGCAATCCCTTGTCCATGCGGACTCTAGCAGCTGCAAGAGAAGGCAGAAGCAGGATGTCAGAGGTATGCAATGAAGGCTCCATCTATAAAGAAAGTGATTTGAGGATTTTGTTCAATATCTTTTTGCCTTTTCAGGAATGACTTCTTTTGGTAGCAAAACATGTGCTGTTCGGCATTTGACATTTGATAATCAAACTTTTTTAAGGTTTAGCTTGAACTTGGTACCTTCATGAGATTGTTGCATGACCTAATAACATATTATAAGAACCTTCATGGTCGATCTCTTAAAGCATTCTGATTTGTATTTTTGTGCATTTGATGAGCATTTTGACCAGTATGGACTGCATTTCATGGATATAAGGAAACAAGGACTAACTGGAAATTGTATGCCTGCAGCACTAAATGGTATGTTGGCGCTAGGAAGAAAAGAAAACATCAAGCCAATTTTTTATACCGAGGAGACAAACAGATACCTTGAGAATCCCACTTTCTTGTGTCCAGGCTCATCAGATGATGGGTGTTGTGATCTGGTTGCCATGAGGTGCTTTGAGCATCAAAGAGTTAGGACAAAAGCTTAGGACTGACTAGTTCACAAAGATATTTAAAAAATGGGACAGGCTTGTACGGGATCACAATCTAATTATATCATGCTCGGGGCTGTGTGCAGGTAACAACCAAATTGAAGTTTAAAAATGAAGCCATATCAAGCTAAAAGAACTTCCTGACATGATAGTAGTAACAGGATAAGGCGTATCTGGTGGATGCTGACCATGCTGGAATGATCTGAATCAGCTGACAGGGCTGGCACTACCTAACAGCATATAAATATATTGTTTCTGACTGGAATAAGTGGGTGGAGCCTGGTAGCATCAGAGCAAATTTAGGATGAACAGACAAGACTCAGTAGTATTTCAATCATCGCTTTGAACTCTGATGAAGATTTTCATGGAGACTTGGATGAATACAGGTTCGCTTTTGGGAATCTTGGATTAGTGGTGAAGAAATTTTTTTTCCTAAAAGGGCAAGCTCAGTTACGATGTTCTTACCAATGCAAGGTCTTGGAATAATTATTTGACACTGTTGTTCAAATATCATGCCCCCTCTCTGTGGTTATCATGAAGGTTTTATGAGTTATGCAAGTTGGAAATTCATTGTTTGTGTAAGAAGAATAATTCCTTAGTAACATGCTATTTGAGTGGTTTCTTTGTGGTCTAGGTGTCAAGGTTTGAAGTCATAGAAACAACCTAAATTATTCTTTAGTAACATACCATTTGAATGCCTTCTTTGTGACCTCGGTGTCAAAGTTTCAAATGATCAAAACAACCTCTCTGCTTGTAGGGGTAAGGTTTCTTAGATTGAACCTTTTTAAAACCTATATTAGCAGAAACCTCATGAACTGGGATGCCCTTTTACACATGGTATGAGCTCGTCACTATCTTAATAACGTCTTTGAAATTCTCCTGTCAAGCAGCATTCTGAAAACCTTTTCCTTCATATGTGGTTTCCAACTGTCGACACTATCTGCCAACTTTTAAGTTTGTATTTTATGATGAGAAATCTTGAAGTTTTGGTAGCCAATTAGCTCAAGTGTTTCTTTGAACTTCCTGTTGCCAATCAAATTTATAGTCTTTTTGTGAATGGATCTGATTTTTGATATATTCTCAATCCCATATACAATCATCAGATAGCTAAATTTTACAAGAAGGAAAACATAGATAGCTAAATTTTACAAGGAAAACATAATTTTTAGTAAAGTAAAGTATCAGACAATGACATCTTTTTTCCTCTGCTTTCTCATGACCATACTTTCGAGTGTGGGTTAGCTAATCTTTGTTGACATTTAAGTAAATGAATCTTGTCACAGTGAGTCCACAATTTTTGATATCATAATTTTATTTCCTTTTGTAGCAGTGGAAACATACATGTGCACTTGTGAATGAAGCTATGCTTCTGGAAAGCATATTTTTCTTTTAGCTATTCCTGCTATTCTAGACATATTTTCTTTCCAAGAATTGACAAAATTCTCACATTTTACACAAAAATGCAAATGTGTTTCCCTTGAGACCAGCAATTTCATGAAATATGTTCAGATGTCCTGTTGTCATTTGCAAAACTGGCAATTGCAGCAGGACTGAAGATTTAAGTTACCTGCTTACCTTTTCTGGAAGATTGCAGCAGGACGAGGTGTTTTGTAGGAAGTTTATTTGGTTTTCTTAATTCTACATGAGATTGGTAGCTTTAGAGTGAAATTTTTATTTCATATGAAATTGTTTATTGCTACTGACTAGTTATTGTCTAGCATATTTTTTTTTAGTGAGAAAACGTTTGATAGAATATTATTTTAGTTACCATATTATTGACCGAGATGATTTTCTCCTTAACAGCTTCATAATGTTTTTGATCTCATCCGTCGGGGGGATACCTTGCTGCTTGAGGTTAGCTTTCATTACTTAGCATTGAGCTTATGTTTCTACACCTTTTTCTCTTTCCCTTTTTAGTAGTATGGTGATAAATTCTTTCATGCATGATTGAGGTATCTTACATGGGTCTCGTTAATTAGTGAGCATGACTTTATGCTCCTTATAGCTTGGCTTTTGTCTGATTGAGTGGCATGTGTCTAGGCTGTTTAAACTTTAAAGTCATATTGAAGCCTAAAGAATTTATTTTTATCTCCCAGGATTACCATTCAGTTATTTTCCTATCACCATAACATGTAATGTAGTTGTATTGTACCAAAACCTCCATGTCTGGCCTTTTTATTTTAAATTCTAGTAGAAAAGACATGTTCATGTTGTAACTTCATTTAATTGCATGTGTTTTCCGTTCTCATTTAATTGCATGGTTGCTATTTATCAAACAGCTAGCCCATGTCTATCATAGCTACATATCTTTTTTAGTATTTGGTAAGGTTCACTTGTTGACATGGGAAAAATATATAAATTGCAAGTGATCTTAGGCGCATAAAATTTGCTCATTTACTACAAATGTGTACATCAAAACTAGGCTAAACATATATTTTCCAGCCATTATCTTTCAGTTTAGGAGGGATGGGGGGATGGATTGAGGGCTTCTCAATGTCTGATTTATCTTTCGTTTGTAGAAGTTAGTTTCTTTTTTTTACTTCTCACAAAGTAATAATATTGCTAATGTAAGTCACTTCTCATTCTGGTTGATCTGAAGGTTCATTTTTAGCAATGCCCTTTTGAAGTGTAGTTGCCTCTTTCTATCTTGTTCCGGAATTCTCTCTGATCTCAAATTTTTGTTGTACCTGACCAAGGGATTTCTGTTTCATTTGGGTCTTGAATAAAATTTAATGTGGAGATTTTGTTATTGACCTTTGTCTTTGTAAAACCCTTTGTACGTGAGTACCAAAGCAAAGCATCCTTTAATAGAAAACTAGTTACTGGCGGACTTTAAAAGTGAAACTGGTTGTAGGGTGTCCTACATTCTTATACACGCAATCCAAAACACGTTACTTTGCTGTAATCCTGTAAATTTCTTTAGAGATGCAAAGAGTCTATGATATTGAGATTGCAAGTATCCCTTGCCTGGCTGGTTCAGTAAACTTGAGTCCAAGTGTCAGAATGATAGGACTGGACTTATTCTGATGATTCTTGGCCAGGATTTCTTATCATTTGAGCAGTCAGGATATGTTGGGGCCACCAATTTTCATGACAGGTATAGAGATATGCGGCTGGATGTGGATAATATGTCTTATGAGGTAATAATCTTCTGTTGTGCTTTTGTTTGAGGAAGAAACTTTGAACTATAAATAAAACAATTTTGTTCTTGCAGGAACTGTTGGTGTTGGGAGAGCGTATAGGAAATGTCAACACTGGGCTCAGCGAGGAAAAAATCCTGAACTGCCTACGACGATGGAAGTATGTATCTATCGCATCAGAACCATCGGGGGAAGTTGAACCATGCTGCATCTGTCGGGTGAGTCCACTTCAGGCCCTTAGGCTTTTCCTTAATGGTTGAACTAAGAAACAGTTTTGTGTCCTGTGGCAGGAAGAATACATCAAAGGGGCAGAGTTGGGCCGACTCGATTGCGGCCATGACTTCCACACAGCTTGCATCAAGCAATGGTTGATGATAAAGAATTTATGCCCAATCTGTAAAACAACTGCCCTGAGTACCTGAAAAGAAAGGATAGACTCTGCCGTTCCATCTCGAATTAAGAGGCAGTGACTTTATACCTCAAAAAAAGATAGCATTTTCCTGATTTTTTTTCTTCCGCTAAAATTTTCGAGTCACATTATAGATTTTAATGCTTGAGTCTTATATTGCATGGTATATGACTCCTGCCACCTACATAGGAGGAGGTCAGGATTGTTGGAAGTTTGAGCTTTACTACTATGGTTTGCACTATTTTACCCTTCATTTATGTTTGTTTCTTCTCCTATAGTTACAAATTGCTTCCAAAAAAATTGACCTCAGGGCTCCAAATGGTTTAGATAGCATAAAGATCTGAAATAACCTAATCCGATAACCAAGTCCATTAACTTTTGGATTATTTGTTGATCTATTGTTTTGGCACAAGATTGCCCTCTCTCTGTTTTATCATTTCATTGGGTGGATGATGTTGCCATGACCATGAATGGCACAGCTTTGTCATACAGGCTGAACTATGCAATGTGACCCTTCAAAAACAGTTGCATTATTATTTTGGTCAACCTGGATTGCTGCTATGATCTGCAGTTCATTTTTCTGGCATTTTCTTATGATCCATCTCTACCTTTTCAGTTTGCATAGGATGCTGATCTAAAATGTGCCTGAGGGAATCAATGAGCACATGAGGAGTTTCTTCCATCTCTAACCTTGTTATGCCTCAACAACTAAGCACAATTCTTCCCTCCTAGCTCTTTTACCTTTCACTTTGGTATATTTTATCACGGTTCGATTCAAATCAAAATCGACGATCGACAGTTTTAAATTGAATCGAAAGAAGCCATCAATCCTGGGTGGTTCAATTATGGTTTTTATTTGGGAATTATGGTTTTGAAGTCATTGGATCGATTACTCCTATCGAAATATATTTATTTTTCAAAGCTTGAAATTAAAATTATGAATATTATTTTATTTTTAATTAAAAATAAAACAAATCGATGATTCGAATTGAAACTGAAATCCAAATCTTTCCAAACAGACGACATGTGTTGTTGATCGAAACTATATTTATATCAGATTAAAATGAATAAGAATATCCTTGAAAGGAAATATCGATATAAATTTTCGGGTAAAACGTGATTTCAATTATTGTATGTATCATTTTAAGAGTCAGCGATGACCAAAGTGCACTTTGGAACATTTTGTCCTCTACCTAAGCTTTCACTGTGGTTGATGTGATCATGCACTCGTCCTTGTTGACTGCTTTGGCCCTCCAATCCAGCTTTGAATGTGATTGATGTGCTCGTTGGCAGTGACAGTCTGTGAGGAGGAATTGCATTCACTCTTTTTTATATTCTTTTGAATTATTCTCTATTTCTCATAATCTTGAGATAACTGAGCAATTTCGCCACAATTCATGGCTGTATCAATTCAATTCTTTAGTTATAATATTTTTAAATATATTTATAGTATTCTTTTAAATATATTTATAAAAAATATTTATAGAACTCAATATCCCACCATGAAACAAATGAAAGAAGGAATTATCATGTATCAATTTTAAGCCATCTAACACCCATAGTGTAGGGTTGTAGCTTTCACCTCACTGATAATTTCAGCATAGTTTATGTTTGTTTCCAATATCAGAGAGTGCACTGAAAGATTTCTCAGATCCTGAAGAAATCATCTGCATGCAGACAAGTTCTTCTGCAAGCCAGCAGTAAAGCAGGATGTGTCTCCTCCTCCACCTACTATTTCTGGTTGCTTGTGGTTGGAGTTCATTGCATGACCAATGGTTGGGTCAAATCATATCCTTGAGAGGGAAAAGCTGAAGAAATGCTGCTCCCATAAGAACAGTGAAGATTGATTGAAGTGACATAACTCATGCCGATGACTATTTATGGCGGAGAGACTTCAGTACATTTAGGCTTTTTACTGTATTCAAGTGTGACTTCAGACTCAGAGATGAGAGCGGATAAGTTTCTTGAACTCAACTATAGTAAGTTTAGGTTGTATTGTTGTTTATAGGGGTAATGACAGCCAAGTATATGAATCGATCCATTTCGGAAAGAGAGAGAGAGAGAGAGAGAGAGAGAGATTGCAGCAGCAGATGTCATTACAGTATGGGCTCTTCTTTCGCTTTCTCTTACCCTCATCGTCCTCCTATTGACCTGTCTTTGGGTTTCTTCTTCTTAATTTTGTTCAATTTGTCGACGTCTAAATTCGTGTGGCGATAGGAGATGTTCTTCGCCGTCATGTAGACGTTAGCTGGCTTGGGGTCCGACAACAGGTCATCTTCCGCGATATAGGACCGACTATAGGAGCTAGAATGATAGCTACTCTTGAACAAGGAGGATGCGACTAGCACGTCAGGCTCGACCATGACTATTGCTGAGTGGAGCGATGCAATGCAATAACTCACGTCATCGTCGCTGCCTCCATCGACAGTTGTGATGACAGCGTCGAACTAGCTCTTTTCTTCGCCTACACGCTGCAAATACCTTAATTTGTCGACGTCTAAATTCGTGAGGCGATAGGAGATGTTCTTCGCCGTCATGTAGACGTTAGCTGGCTTGGGGTCCGACAACAGGTCATCTTCCGCGATATAGGATCGACTATAGGAGCTAGAACGACAACTACTCTTGGACAAGGAGGATGCGACTAGCACGTCAGTTTAAAATATAAAAATTGAGATCCTAATTATAATTTCATTTGTGTTCTTTTACGTGTGACAACATGTGTGATTTTTTTTGGGTGAAATTAATGATCGTTAGAAGAATTGGAGTTAAATGTCTCACTTTGATAAGTAAAAGGATACTAATATTATTTTTTAAAATATAAAAATTGAGATCCTAATTATAATTAACTAGAAAGTAATATATAATTATTCCTTGAAATTATCAGTTTAATTCTAATTCCGATTCATTTCGATTAATACAAAATAAAAATAAAAATTTCTATCCAGATTGACGATTCCAACTTCGATTTTAATTTCTAGGAACTAAATTGGAATCAAATCATTGATCCAATTCGATTTCGACTTCCAACCAATTCAATTTCGGTATGAATTGAACCGCATCCATCCTTAGTTGGAAGGTCGTTTTCTTGGCAGCTGCTCCTGAGGCTTAAACACGAACAGACCTTGAAATCTGTAGATGGGGAAGCGACATGGTTTCACACACATCGTCAGCACAGGAACCCAATAATGTGATGCCGTCTACGGACGGGGGAAGTGACCAGTGACACATCCAACACACCTAAATCATGCAATGCAAATCCAACCCCACCTGTTCTGAAAGATATTGACCCTCCTCGTCTGTCTCGGACACAACAAGATAAAAAGCACATGAAACATGGAATCACAGAGTTTGCTTTGGTCCACTCTGCATGTCGTCATCCATGAGTTCATCTCCGTGGTCAGCAGGCAATTTTATATGCTGCGTTCTGGGAGTAATGTTCTTGCTGTAGCTCTGTGTGATCCCAACTGGGGGGACCGAAGAGACATACTGGTCGTATTTATTATATGGATTGCTTGATGATGATGTTAAACTGCATCTGCAGGTGTGTTCCTGGTCCACATGATTGCTGCATAAAGATCAAGAAATTTGTATGATCCACGAGTTTATTATTTATTGTTGACGCGGGCACATGTTCACCAGGGTAAACGAGAGAGAGAGAAGCTGGCAGCTTCCTTCCTCTTTCCTCAGCATCACCCAAGGAAGTAGGAGTTCATGTAGAGATGTCATTCGACCCCCAGGAGGGCCAAACGAGATACATCAACGTGCACGCTTGATTCATTGTTTAGCTGATTCCTTCAGATGAAAAGAAAGGATGGACTGATGGGAGGAGTAATGAATGTTTCTTTGCTCCTACTTATGTTAGTATAGATTTTATCGGAAGCTAAATTTGATTCTAAACAAAGCCTGTAAGTTTGATTATAATCAGACCCTCTTATTAGAACATATAACCCTGTGGTCTTCTGGTCAACGTGGGAAGGCACAGCTAGAAAGGACAGTTCTTGGTTTCCTACTTCCTTTCCTCTGCTACCACCAAATCAGCACTGCGTGACCACATTCACAAAGATTGCCTCCACGTAGAAGGCAGCAAAAGACGACTTCAGACGGCTCAAGCTAGGGAAGGCTCCTCTCAGATTCTTCATTTAAGCTGTTGCCGCTTGGGTATCGATATTCCTTCCTCTGCTGCCTTCTTCCTTCCCGGTCAGTCTCCCCTGTCCTCGGGAGGGAGGAGGATAGTGCGCTTTGATATAGACAGGTTGAGGAAATTTTGGTGTAAGCAGGACGAGAACAGAGGAAAGATTGGGTTTTGAGAGCTGGAAAAGGCCGGAAAGGTGCGGTCTTTTAGCAAGCCAGTGCGCCAAAAGTCGGCTTTTGAACATGTTAGGCGGGTGGGATCTCAACGACGCAGTGTCAGAGGAGGACAGCTTCTGCCTAATGGCCTCCGCCCCTGCTGAGGACGGCGGAGATGACGAGAAGGGGAAGCCCGCCGCAACCAGCTCGGGCGAGGTGGAGAACGACGACTCCGGCAACTCAGTTGTCGATGTCGAGGCGTTCGGCGGCGGCGTCGCGAAGGTCTTCGAATTCTCCGTCTCCGGCCGTCGCTCCGTCCAGAGCGGGCCCGCCGTCGCGACTCACCAGTTCTTTCCTTTCGGTCACTCGGAGGGGGCTCGGGCGGGCGGGAGCTCGGCGCCGCCGTTACCTCGCGTGCACTGGACCGGAGATGGGTTCTGGCAGTCATCGGAACCAGTGGTTGCTGGAATGGCGACGGAGGCGCAGCCGCCGGTGAAGAAAAGCAGGCGAGGTCCGAGGTCGAGGAGTTCGCAGTACCGGGGGGTGACCTTCTACCGGAGGACCGGGCGGTGGGAATCCCATATATGGTCAGCTCTCTCTCTCTCTCTCTCTCTCTCTCTCTCTCTCTCTCTCTCTTTCTTCTTCTTCTTCTTCTTCTTCTTTTTCCTCTCCAAACCTTAACGAAGATCGAATCTTGGAGTTGGATTCAATCATCTCAACATTGTCTCTCTTGTATCTGCAGGGATTGCGGTAAGCAAGTCTATTTGGGTATGTATGAACCAAGATTTCATCAAATATCTGTTCCTGTGTTCAATTGTTGATTGTTTGCCATGGAAATATGTGTCTGTAGGTGGATTCGACACTGCTTGTGCAGCAGCAAGGTTAGTCCAGCAGGTTCTGTAATTGATCGAGTTTACTATTACTTTCCATTTAATTCTTTGTCTTCCAAGAGCTCTAACTTTCAGAGATTGTTCAAGCAGAGCATATGACAGAGCTGCAATCAAATTCCGTGGGGTGGATGCAGATATAAACTTTAGATTGGATGACTATGAGGAGGACATACAACAGGTAGGTGAAGGTAGATTGTTCTTAGGATCCTGTTTTGGTTTATCTTAGTGTGCAAGGATGAATTAGAACTCAAGTAGTGTTTGCCAATGGCTTGATGCAGATGGGCAATCTTAGCAAGGAGGATTTTATTCAAGTGCTCCGCCGCCAAAGTGGCAGCTTTCCTCGAGGAAGCTCGAAGTACCGAGGAGTCATCTTGCGCAAATCTGGGAAGTGGGAGGCCAGAATGGGTCAGATTTTGGGTAAAAAGTATGTATCTGCCATCTCCTTTCAGTGAATTCTCTGATTCAAGTTCTTAGATTTTGATAAAGGGTTTGTGTTGTTGAATGGTAATTCTTGATGTTAAACAGATATGTGTATCTGGGACTCTTTGATACCGAAACCGAAGCTGCTAGGTAATTCTAAGCTAAAAAATTTTTGGATCAAGCTTCTTAGGAAGCCAGAAAAAAGCAGTAGTGTTGATTGTTCTTTACACTGGGATTCCAGAGCTTATGACACGGCTGCAATTAAGTGTAATGGGAAAGACGCGATAACCAACTTTGATCCTAAGCTCTACTCAAATGAGCTTGGTATTGAGAGTGAGAAACTATTCGCTTTGCCATCTTCTGTTACTGATTAGGTTGTTCATCTAACAATACGAGTAAAATTCTATTTCAGCTGATCATGTTGAGCATAATCTCGATCTTAGCTTGGGGAGATCAGTCTCCAAAAGGATTAACCTCGAGATGATAGATGATGAGAGCTTCAGTGTCGTCGATCAGCAATTTCTCATAGGCTCCAAGTCAGAGAGGAAACTCAACATGAGATTAAAGGTATAATTCATATCAAAACCAAAATTTATGCTTCTAGCTTAACTAGATCAAAATAAAACTGCAACTACTTTTAACTCAGCTTCTATGATTCGGGTGCTATTTCTTTCTAGTTTGATGACAATCTCAAGCTACCCAAAGGAAAAGACAGCAGAAGTTACTTTCCTCCTAGCAATGGCTTCAGTCAATTTCCATTCAGCTATGTACCACTTCAAACAACAACTGACATGTCCTCAGTGTTCCAGATCATCCAGCTGCAGTCTAATCCATCTTGTTATGATCAAGTTTGTGATCTCTTATAAAAATGACATCAAGTTTTTCTTGCTTGGTACACTATGAACTCATTTAAGATTCTGCTTGTTTCCTGATTCAGGATCCTGGCAGCAGCGATAAATAAAGGCGGACAACGACTTGAGAGGCATTTAGATCGGGAACAAGGTGTGGAAATTAGCCATCTTTCTAATTGTTTGTCGCTGTTAATTTTGCAGCAACATCAGGATTCCCACCACAGATAACAAAACTGGCCATTTCCGACATCCAGCACTAGAATAATGGATTCAAGTCTTATATCAGACCTGGTTAAAACAAAGCACCATTTGTATCACAGGACCCAAACCGTAACACCTCAAATCTTCGAAGCTCCTTTTGTGCATAAATGGCAGTGTTAAGGAGCTGAGCCTGTGGGAAGAACTAAAGTTGGGACAGTAAGTTGACTTCTTATGAAGTGGATTTCTCTCTCTTCCTTTCATGTGTTTAAAATGTTCATACCAAGTCCTCATTCATCTGTCTGCTGTTGTATTTTGTTTCAAGAAATCAATAATTTGAGCAAAATAGATTGCAGATTTGAAGTAAAATGGCATTCATTCACTCACTCACTTGCAGTAAATGTGGACCATACTTGAGATTGCTCTAAATCTGCATGATTTGTGGTCCTTTGAATTAGAGAAAATGCATTTGTGATGAGAGGAATATTACTTTATGAACCAAATCAAGAAGTGTAAGTTGGATTGGCAGAGAGAAAACCTTTTGTTGTTTATTATCTTGTGTATCATGTTAATTTGGCCATCCTTAGTATTTTCATTGATCTCCAAAAGTTTCTTGAAGCTAGGGTTTAGATGTGTTGCATGATGGCCAAATCATTCAGGGTTCCAATCATCTGCACCAGATTATTAGAATGGTGTAAGTGGAGAGTCAATTTGCATTATCTGTCAGACTGATTCAAGAATGCCTTTTAAGCTGAAAATACATTCAAGGGAATAAGGCTTCTATAATCATAGATGTGTACCACACAGCATCATCTGTTGTACACTTTAAAGCGAAAATGATGCTAACTTACAATTGGATTGTAGGAAAAAGACTACTCTTTTACAGACACTTGAACAGTGAAAAGAAAGTTCAGTCATGGATTTGTTACCCGCAATACAAGAAGAGAAACATGAGGTGAGAAACTTCCATCATATTACATGACAATAGCTCTCTACTAAAAATAACATATAAAAATTACAATGAGATGATACCAAGACAATAGACCAAAACCTTTCAGGTCTCCAATTATAATATCAAAACAATTTGCAAAAGAATAATAAACAATAAAACTATCTAAGTAAAGTCCACCTTCATCCTTCATCTCAGTCCATTACCAGCATTCTTTCAGTAGGGCTGCTGCCTCACAAGATGCTTCAGAGCTTTTAAGCAGAGGCACCGAGAACACGAACAAAGTTGCATGTATCAAGCAAAAATCTTTACATTCCAAACCAACTTTTTGGCATCTGGTCATTGATGAAGACAAACATGACCGTGTGGCTGATAGTAATTTCCTTGTCGATATGCTTACCTATATGCTTACAATATACAATATGAAGAAATATCCTACAAACATGTACAAATTTGATTTCACTGTCAACTAGAAGCCTGAAGAAAAGGATGTCAAGGCTTGCTTGCATTTGACTGTGCTGTGACCACTTTATGCAATTAACTACTTGTTTCGGAACAGGTTGGGTGGCAATAAAATGTTTATGATCACAAAATATCCCGAAGAGACAGGGGTCTGGGTCTAACCCTCATGATTGTTTGATCACTATGCCGAATCCACTCAGACAATTTCCATGGTTTCTGCCATTTCCACTTGAACTGTAGCAACCACTGATGATGACTCCTTTTCCATCTCCAAAGCTTCCCTCCTTGACCTATTATCGCCAGTTTCTTTCCGGTCGACAAATGCCCAATTGGAACCATCTGCAGTCAGCAAAGACCTCTTCCTTTAATGACTTGTAGATAAGGTTAATGATTTTATCAGCATAAGAGCAGGAGGCCAACCTTAAGTGGCTGATTGTCAAAAGTCACAGTCCCTTTACTCGGGCTATTAACAATACCAGCAGTGTACTTCAGTTGTTTCTGTGCTGGTACTGCTATCGGAGACAATGGAGCACAAGTATCATCAGCAGAGTGCTTCAATGAACCATTTGAGCTCACCTGGAAAATAATACACAAAACATTCATAGGATAAATTTCTAGACCTAGTCAGTGTAATTATTTTAGACAAGCTTCTTACTAATTTACATAGATTTTACTTGCTTCAACGTTAAAACATGAATATCAACTATAATCCAACTAAAGTTTCTTTTCTCCTTCATTTCCAGTATCTCCTTGTCTTTATCATGAGTGGAATCAAAATTTCCTGTCTACCTATCCAAGACATATTAATCTTCTCCTCTTCTGAAGTGATCACATAATAAACACTAGTAGTTAGATGACCAAAACAATGCAGGAAAAACATTTCAGTCTGAAGTCAATCATGCAGGGAGTGATTTCCCTCTCCAACAAACACACAAAATCATTTCTTGCGTTATTCATAGCCAATTGATGAAGGATAGGTGCTTACATGAGTCAAATATAGAAACAAATCATTTATAGTACTCGAGAAAAAAAAATCATATGTATAGCCTCACCCTGACACATAATTAAACATGTTAACCCTTTTCATGTTTTTTTAAATCACTTTTACACTATTTAGGGCTATTGGCAACAAGAGACTTAACTTGGAGAACTCGATGCATTATTGTACACATTACAATGATAGATGGTGAATATAACTTTTATCTCTGGATAGCGACATGCTAGAACACTATGTACCACAAGGGGCTCAAGAATTATATTTTAGACACACCTCCATAATCCAAGCCATTTTCAAATCCTCAGCCTCTTTGGCTATTCTATTTTCTTGATATCATTTCGCTTGTGTTGTTATTGTTGTTTGTATATGTGAAACCAATAAGTCCTACAAATCTTTGTACAGACATAGTTATTTAATTTCTAAATTAAGCTTACAGAGTTCTAGGTTCAAGCACCTTTGTAGAATAAATGACTCGGGATATTGGGCATCCCTTATTTCATTATTGGTGAATTCATTACCAATCCGGCGCGGAGCGGGAAGTCAATAATTGAGTAAATATCGGCTCATTCATTACAGTTAGGGGAAAGGGTAGGAGAAGACAAGAAGTTTAGTTACCAACCGAAGAAGGAGATGGACCACTACTTGGTAGAGGATCCCCGATCCGTAGGGTCTCCTCCACCTCAAACACCATTACAGATCCGATTCTACACATCTCACATTTACGATCTTAATAGGGACTAGGCTTCAGCCTTATGGATAAATGTTTAAGATTCCAAATTATGCTTGACTGTTTATTTAAACTGCAAGAACTTGATCTTCAAGTTTACAACAAGATGAGAATTTAAGTATGCTATAAACTACCAAGGATAGAACATGAGCTTACCGGAGGTGATGCAGGTAATGCAACTGCAACAGCTTGCCCTCCCAAATTTTGTTGTTTCTCCATTTCTTTTCTTCGTGCTTCACCGAGTCGAAGAAGACTAACAAGTTCTTTCAGTTGGTCTTTTAGTTCTTTGATCTCAATTTCCTTCTCCCTCAACTTGCATCTGTTCCAAGTATATGAAATATTAAATTCATGAAAATAAAAAAAAACATAATATGTAGCAATTTAGTCAAGATCAAGTAGGAAAATGTTCAAGATTTTGTCCGACAAACTAAATAGCTCTCTTCCATGTATGTGCTTGACATATTGTCTTGGCAGTTGTCAAATGTCAAAAGTTTTGAAGTGATCAAATAAATATCATTTATCATAAAATAGTAGCTTAAATTATACACTGTTCCCTAATTTAGATACAAACCAAATTTAAAATGAAAAAGACTTCAAGCAATATAAAATATAACTTTAGTCTCTTTTCCACTTTCTAGTCATTGCATATTTAAGAAATTGTGAACATGTATAAAAATGAGGGATTTTTAGACAAAAAAGTTGTTGACACTGTCAAATTTCTTTTAGCGTTGTCTAGAAGAACAAACATCACGGAAAATATTAAAAAAAACATGAAATACAACCTTGCATCTGCTGCAACATTAAAAATGTAGTGAAGCAAGTTCTTTGCTTCTCCCATGGAACGCAATTGACTCCATCTTCCATGCCCTGCGAATGCACGTTCACACTCCTCTGCCTCCGAAAGCTGGGAAGCCATTGCTACAAGAGTGTTTGATGATATGCTCACCATGTTTTCCAGTGATGTGATTCTTGCTAATCGTGCATTTGGAGACAAAGAGGATACTCTGCAGAAGATTTGAAAAATAAATGGGACTTTCTAAAAAACTTCAGCTCGATTTTCACCAGTTTCGAAAGACATTACTTGTGTTCCTGATATCCACTAAATAAGATTGTATCCCAGCATCTTTAATCACAGGTTTGCTTAGATCAAAAGAATTATCATAGCAGAAATTCAGAATATAAGAATTTTTAAAGTATTAACTACCTGGAGTGTCCATTCTTTACTCTTGGTGGACTAGCACTGCTGTTTGATGAAGCTTCCTCTCGTTTCAGGAAGGCAAGCTCCTCAGCCAAGGCAGTACGTCTAGAATGAAAAGTACAAACACAATCAAGCCAATAAACAAGCAATGTTCCATATACTGAATTTAAATTAAATACTTACACTTGACTTTGTTTCTCGTATTCATTTCGAACTTCATGCACATGTACCATAACTTCAAGTTCATGATCCAGCCAACGACGCAAGGACTTTTCATTTAACTAAAGGAATAGTTTATTATCATAATATTCTAACTGAAGTTTTTACTGAGGATCACACAAAGTAAAAAAAAAAAAATCATAGATCATGTACCTGACCACCTGGTAAATGACCATTTGAAATAACTGGAAAAAGGAAAAAAAAATTGAATCAGGACCATTGCTGGATTAAATGCAGTTTTCAATTTTCGAAAGCAACATACCAGAATTATCACGTGCTGAGGATTTTTGAGTTTCTAACAACTCTTTCAACTTCTTGGTAGCCATAGCAGCCTCCTCTGTCTTCCTATGAAGAACCTGTAGAAGGTTTTAGACCCAAATAAAGTACTCTACCAACTGCTCCAGTATCAAATAAAAACTCAATAGCATGATAGTATTCATAGAAATATCCAGAGAATTTCTTTGGATATATTAAACTACTTGTTCACTATTGAATAAAAAAGATGATCATTGTTCCAATTCTGCCCCATCCTGGGACCAGTCACAAAATTAGTGACATCATGATTGGGCCAATATTGCTACTGTCTCATCAAATTTTACTCCTAATCTAGTAGGTCTAATGATCAAGTAACAATGAAGATTACCTCTTCCCTTTAACCATTCTACTTGAATTTACAAGTAGTATCTTCATCAATTCTCCCTTCATGGTGAATAGTGCGCCCAACGTTGGAAAAGATTTTTCCTTCTTAAAATAAATAGCACATATTCAATTATAAAATCATTCAAATCACGTTACTAATTTGCATCTTTTGCATTTGAGTTTAGTACTACATCTAAGCTATGAGCTTCTAGATTCATCTCCATAAATAAAATGTTCTAATTTACTTCCACTGATATTGTTAGCAATCAGCACCTCCCATGAGCTTTTCTTGAATGTACTTGTTAAGTTCATATATTAATAGCCAAGAGGTAAAGGCTCAAGTCTAAGTATTCTTATAATCCAATAAGCATCAGGAATTTTCTTACCTCATATTGTCAGAAAAGAAATTGTTACATCATGCATATCTTCTATTATGTCAATATGATGTAGGCTAAGGATGATCCATGGTTACAGTAGAGAATTAGAGTACAAGACTCATTAAAGCTGTCTAACCTAAGAAGCAAAAGGCTGCTCTGATGAGGATTGACAGTATTTGGGCTGCTGTAATGTAATAACAGTATATTGCAATAAAGCCTACTAAGTATATATTGAAGACGATATCTGCAAAGTGCAATTAGATAAAACTTCAGGTTACACCATGATTATTTCCCATAGATCCATCTCATTGTCCAAGTCACAAATATTATGATTCATAAAATATAAGGTTTTTATGTATTCAAATGAGCTAATCAAGTATGCAGGCATATAACCAACTTAACAGCTTTATGATCATATGTTAGCAGAAGAATAACTATAGCAAAATCTTGGTTGGAAGCAACCATCCATACTAACCAATAAAGATTCAAGTAAAAGAAAGAAGCATACTAAAAAAACGGAATAAGCATGCTAAGATTTTCCTCGAAGAGACAACTGTATTAACTATAAGTACCAATTTCTGTCGCTGATTCAATGCTTGAAGTTTGTGACGCTCGTACTCATTTCTTCTCCCCTCCTTTTTCAACTGCATGAGCAAATGCATCAAAGTCAAACTAACTTCATAAGATGTAAATTCATACATTTTTATATGAGTACAGAATAGAATTCACCATGATTTATAACAGAAAACAAGAGGATTAAGAGCAACAATGGAATGTTGCATGTCGCCATTCTACATTAAGATATATCAGACAATAGACTGCTACACATATTAGCTGGCAAATCAAGGATTACTATGATAGTCAAGTGGGTGACGTCGACTGGCAACTACAGGGTCAATGAGACAAGCAGAATAGACCATTACCTGTCTATGTTCCATGCCAATGTACAGAGAGTGCCTTGCATGCGGCCATGTAACAGATATCACACATCATTTCACAATAAGTAGCACTTACCATACCAGGTTACAGATTACACATGCTCGGCATGAAGTTCAGTATTCCTTGAGAAATAGGGCATTTCTATCATACATACATCTCACTAGTGACTCACAGAGAACTATAAATTTAACCAATGCAGAAAATAAATTCAAACTTATCAAATTATTGAGACAGATTCTAGTGATCAGATTACAATTAAAAATTTTGGTGAGCAAATTGACAGTTTTTTTATGGATCCTTGTAGCATAATCCATAGCAGATTATTCACCTGAAGGAGTTCCTTCTCACGAGAAGCCTTCCACTGGCGAAACTGTTCTGCCTCTTGCTTTATCTTGTGTTGCAATTGAACCTGCAGAATAGACACTAGAAGTGACAATGAGGACAATTCTGATAGACGGGAGCCTGAATGAATGAGAGTGAAGAAGATATTTGTCCCGAGCAACAACCTTTTGTGCTTTGATAAATTGTATCTCTTCTTGCAGCTTCTTTGCGGCTTCCTCACTCCTTTGCTTTTGTTTTAACAGTTGAACCTGATTCTCTTGTTTCTTTTTAAGATCCAAGATCTGCAAATGATTAACTTAAGTAACCATGAAGTCTAAAAGAACTGTACTGCTGTTATTAGGCCATACAAGAATATCAACATGTGTTTCACCTGTGCTTCAAGGGCCTTTAATTTCTGCAAGTGGTTGTCTGGCAACTTGTGCACCTGCCCATCTGAGGCTGCAGCAAGGTTTTCCACCTCAGCCAATAATCTGTCTCTCTCTCGCTGCAGTATCAATTTCCAGAAAATCATGTGTTAAAATCAGTGAAATGAAATATTAGCTTTCTCAAATCAAAGAAGTATTAGTTAACCTGCACTGCTCTTTTCTCCTCTTCAAGCTCCATGAGTTTCTTTTTAAAGTGTTGTTTAAGAGCAAGTGTGTCAAATCCAGTAAACATTTTCATCTCAGACTGCAGAGTTGAGAAAACAAAGTTTATGAACTAGTCATAAAGGGCATGATGGGACTGATGCAACGCAACATTAATTGAAAATCTTCATAGATTAATGAATGAGGAAGTATGTGTTTAACAGGGAAACAAATAAGATGTCAAGATAGAGGCTTGCTTGAAAGAAGACAAAAACTTTGAGCAGGTATATCACAATTAGCATAATCCATACAGGAGATCATATACATGTTCCAAGACCAATTTAGTTACCTTTACAACAAAGAATTATTGGTACCAAATAATGCAGAATACCAGTAAAATGTTATAGTCAAAGTTGTATGACATATTATCCATTTGGATGCCAGACTAACTAATGAATCTTATACAATCCTAACATCACATCAGAGGCTGGACTTCTGATGCTATGGTTTTCTGAGAATGAGAAACATTACAAGTATAAAATAGTGAAATTTCTCAAGCACTTTTTATATGCATAGCCATATTCATACAAGAAAATGACACAAGACAAGGGTAATATTTTAGTCAAAATTCAGTATCCATGTTTTAAAAATATTTTACATTAAATGTAGGATATCCGGCCAAGAAATATCCTTTTCCATACCTCTGGACAAGAAATATTGATTTAATTAAACTTAATTAAATTACAGAGTAAGCAAATATCATAAGGCAATTTGGTGAAATTTTCAAACACCTCTTTCTGCTCCAAACGCCTGTTTAACTCGTTCAACTCCTTGCCCATAGAATCTTGCAAGATTGTGTGTTCCCATTCTTTGGCTACTTCTTCATCTAATTCCTTGGAGTCACCTGCAGAAGAATTGATGCATTAAAAAGCGAAACTTGAATAGTTGAAGGAAGATAACCAAGCATACAGTACAAATCTTTTTAACATATAAATGCTTAGGAAACCAATAAAAATTAAAAAGAATAAGTCATTGAATTGGTCATGTGACAAAGAAATTGCCTTTTATTGCCTCAGCCATTTGGTAATCGAAGTTTTCTGTGCTGTGTAGGCTCCTCTTCAAACCTTCTGCTTTAAAGAAACAAGAACCAGCTTTCTGAAAATTTATGTACAAAAGAGTGCAGTTATGTTATTTATCCAGCTGACAAACCTCAATCGTAGATTGATAACATATAAACTTTCACTATGAAATGAAGAAACACAAATGAAAGAGAGACCGATATCTTGGATCACAGATGAGTTAATACACCAGAAATTCAGAAGTAGTTTAGGTGTTTGCTCTTGCTTAGAAGATGAAATGTGCGATCAAAAGATGAATGATGGGAGGAAAAGGGATAATGAAACTTAGCCGCTATGAGAGCTAAACACCAAAATGATACAAGCTGACATGACCTACTTTACCAAGGGTACTTCGGGCTTGGTTCAGGCCTGGGTTATAATATTCCAGCCAAACTCAAATTCAGGATGGACTTTGATGAGAACTCAAAAGCTCATCCCAAGACAAATATATGTATACATATATTACATTTAGTCTTGTTCAGTTTTTCTAAACCTCAGCACTGATATATTTAGCATAGATCTAACTCGTATGATATTCTTTATCTCTTTGCCACATCCTCCCCAACCCCCAGCCCCCAGCCCCACATTGCTTCGCCCTTATCCCTTGTCTGCTTCTTGTAGTCTCTTTTTCAAAAGCACACTATGACCAGGCAGCCTCTGTTTTGACTTGAAATGTTAACAATGCCACTGTGATTCCCTCTCTTGTATGTATATGTAGAGCTCTTGGCCATTTACTGTTATGCTCTTTGTTTCTTCATTGTAAAATCATATCGCTCTCAAAACCACCTATCTACTTGCTGCCAGAGATCTTGGCACTTTCTTTCGACACATGCAACCTGATTGATAACCCAAACCCACTTCAGGTAAGGCCTGCATTGACGAGCTCGTGTTCAACATCAGGATGGATCAAAGTTTAACAGAAGCTTCCAGACCATGATCAGAGGCAGGAGTGATCCAAAAATTCACCAAACTGCTCAAATCAGTGCATCAAGGGGGAAGTCCACATGTATTTCCAAACCAAGAATAAGTATTTTGCTTTACATGATAGATTTAAGGAATTACTAAAATATTCAAAACCTGACTAGCCTGAGATCTGATGCAAAAAATTTTGGCTGAAGAAAAATTTGGAGCCAGGTCAATGCAATGTGAGATTACCTTAAGAAACAACTCTCTTCTCTGTATTCAACGGAAGTACTAATTTTAACTGATTTACATAATGCACTCTGTTTATCATGTATTTTCTCAAACAAGGAGCTAAAATGTGTTTTGATCTGAAGACACTAACATGAATAAGATCCCTTGATGAGAAAAATCTCATGGATGAAGTCTATGGCAAGGTTTGCAATACTGCCTGGCACGGTATGGTAAGAGTGGTATTTACTGGCCTAACGGGTTACTGGTACAGGATTGGTTGCCAGTATAGGATCAGTACAGGTTTGGTTGCCAGTACTGTACCAATTACCAGGTAGTACAGGTCAGGATTGGTACCATGGTCAGTACTACTGAGTAGTTTCTACTTCTTTTGTTTTTGGCTTCTTTTAGGATTTGTGTGAGACTTGGTTCATACCAGCATACCAACACTTAGTACACTGGTATAGACTGGTTTGTACCAGTCTGGCTGATAGAGTACGGCTACACAAAATTGTGAGCCATGGTTTGTGGACATATTGGACAGATGAGCTATAGATAAAATGCAAGGATTATATGGGCACGTAATATTGTGTATATATTGTGGGAATATCTTAATGGGAACACACCGACACCCCTGTTCATCTACAGGTAAGAATATCCTCTAAACAACTGTACAGCTTGTCCAAAATATAATTTGTCATTAATTAATGTTACCTATTGGCATCACGAGGAGTTTGAACTTATAAGACCTAGGTGATCAATGTTTGAGTCACAAAACAACCTCTCTATTTACGAGATATAAGACTATATATATTCATCCTTCTCAAACCCCGTATTGTAGGAAACACCTTTTTTTTTCATTTTAGCATCACAAAATAAAAGTAAAACTGGACCTACTCTTAAAAAATAGAACCAGATTCTTAGCTCTTTAACGAGGATCTTAAATTCATTTAGATGAATACAACTTACACTTCCTTATCGACCATGATGTCAGATTATGAATAGGTGTTGGATCAGTTCCTAGCATATAATCACAGGAACAGGAATATTTTTCAATATCACAATTTCTTTGCTAATATTTGTTTGGTTTAAATGTTATGTTCCATTTTAAAATATTTTGACCTACGAAACTGCAATTTCTTTACTACCCTTTCCTTCTACTTTTTCTCTGTTTTTCTCTCAGCATGGAACTTAGAACATTCTAATCAAAACTACAATCCCTAGATGGTGCATGATTGACAATTGGTAGGTTCCCCTGTAGAGGCCAACTCCACTTGATCTTATAACTCAAATGCAGACCTAAATTTCAGACCCTCAGTCTTTTAGTCTATAGTTCACCCATCACATTAATATTATTTTAGTATCCTTGTGAATTGGTCAAAAACTTATGATAAGGTAATCTGAATTCAAATTTAAGATCAGACCCTCAGTCTTTTAGTTCATAGTTCACCCATCACATTAATATTATTTTGGTATCCTTGATAATTGGTCCAAAATTTACGATAAGGTAATCTGAATTCAAATTCAAGATCAGACCCTCAGTCTTTTAGTCCACAGTTCATCCATCACATTAATATTACCTTGGTATCCTTGTCAATTGGTCCAAAATTTATGATAAGGTAATCTGAATTCAAATTCAAGCAAATGTATCAATTAAATTAGAACCTAGAGCTAGAAGTAGCTCTAGTCTTCCTAGAAGCCCCTTCCCCATCCTGTCTTATGGCATTAGGTGTACTGAAAGTTGTATAACAAACAAGTTGAAGTTACAAATAAATACAAAACAGTACAGAATTTAAAGGTTCTGATTAATATACCTCAGAATCTGTGTCAAAATTCTCATTCTGAGCAGATCGACTCCGGAATTCATAGAGTTCCCTACAAAGATCTTCATTGGCAGCTTCCAGCCAAGAGACTTTCTCTTTGAGAGCCTACAAATCATAACAACCGAAACAGATATTGCTAAACAAGCTTCTTATAGTAGTAAGTACATATCGACACAGAAAAATGAACAACAGTGTGTCGTTGATTAACTGACGATGAGGTTTCTCATTAGTTGCATTATGTGAATCTGTGAATTCTACGTTCCAGTTGGCCTTGGATTCAATAAAAGCTGATGCCTTGAACATCACCATTGCTACTAAAGTGGAGCAAAATCTAAATGCTGACAACTATCTCGAATCCTAGTAATAGATCTTAATCCTTCTATGTTCCATTGTCAGATTAGTGTATGATTCATACACTAATCAATTCATATGATTGGGTGTTGGAAGAGCACATGCAAATTGGCAAGAAGATAGAGAACAAGGAACACAGATATGAGAAATCAGATAAAAGGAAACTATTACCTGAATCTCATCAGATGCTCCTCCCCCACGATAACAGGCCAGTTCTGCCTGCAAGTATTCAATATGTTGCCGCATTCTCTGCATCTCTTCTGATATTGGATTTCGGTTGACCTGGAAAGGTTCCAACATATGAGAAGGAATTCAGTTTACAAATCTGAGAAATAAAAACACATTTCTGCTGAATGATGGCCATTCATTCACAAAAATAATCAACAAAGTCAAACTCACAATGGGCTTATTCTGGATGTTGCGAGCTCGATTAGCATATTTCAATGTGTTCAGAGTTTCCTCCGCATTAATATCAGCTGGGCTGATACAAGCTGGAAAAATGTGATAAAATGGTAGTTAGACAAGTAATTCAAGGGCTGAATGAGAATGGCATAACTTCATGTTGAATGTTGTCAATGTAGCCCCGGCAATTCCTACATGTAAAAATCATATTCCAAACGCATGCAACATTGAAATTAGCTATACTGTGTGAAATCTATGACTATGTAGGAAACTATTATAGCAAGTTAGCAACTTTCCGCCTTCTTAGCAGTCGAGCATTTGAGTCCCCTTGAGATTCAATATGTTTGACAGCCCTTCTAATAAGTGCAGCATGTATAGTTCAATACCTATTTAAGTAATCACAAAATCTTTGTCTCCTCCCCAAAATAGCAGACAGACAGTTATACCACAAACATAACTACAACTTAAAGATTGAAGTATTGGTTATAGTGCTTCCTCCTATGCATATCAAGGAGGTTCCAGCTATCCAGAACAATCAACAATGCTAAATAAAACTTGTCTAATCAATTCTTTTGATGCTGAAAGTATTGAATTGGCACCAAGAAAATGCATAGAATCATCAAGTTTGCTGAATTACTAGGCATTAGGGCATACATGCTTCCACTAAATCTGCTGGTAGAACACATTATAGAATCATCAGCAAATGCTTTACAATTCTGTGGTGTTCAAATGAAGAAATGTATCAAACATAACATTAATGACAAATAGTTGTTTACCTATCATTACAGTCCTGCTATTTCCTCCAAGTGAGTCCTGCACAAAATTGAAGTAGAAGAAAATTAAAAGAAGCTTCTTTATCACTGCCATTTAAACTATGGAGAGACTTTTAAGCTCAGAAGTTGATATGCTTTTTGCACACTGAAGTTGAAAAGCACTTAAAAAAAAACTTGTTCAGGCAAACAACATTAAATGAAAAACAGCGGTCACTAACTTTTGAACACATACAAATGAGCACACTACACTTTTGCTACCTAATATGTCAAAAGTTCATTATTACTACATTACTATTAGTCATTAAGATGAGCACCTTCTTTACACTTTTAATTCAGCCATATCAAAGGACCTTTCTCAACTTGGAAAAAGTAAAAGATACTCCACAAGCCAAGGACATTTTTTCATTATTGGAATAGCTGCTGCACTAGCTGAATTTTATACATGACAAATATAGTAATGGCTATTTTCCTAAAGTTTACAAAAATGTCTTCCTTTATTGGTTAAATGCTTTCTCAAACTACTGTATACATTTCATAACCATGGTAAAGACCAATTGGAAGATATTATATGAATTCTTGGGTATAGTTGTTCCCCATTAGATGAAAGGGGAAAATGCATCGATGATTACAATTGATGACAGAAGGAATGTTGGCAAACCTGCAAGAGTCGAGTAAGTTTGCTATCACGGTAAGGAACATGAGCACCTTCTTTACGCTTTTTCTCATCTCCAAGAGCACTTATGACATTTCCAAGGGCTAGGAGTCCCTTGTTAATATGAACCCCTAAAATAAGCAAGCAGATGAATGTAAGAAAACTTCGTTTAAGTTAAATACATGGTCATACCCATCAAGGACAAGGTGAATTACCTTCCTTGAATCGAAGGCCATCCGAGCCTGTTCTCTTAGCACGTTCTGATCCAGCAAGATCAACTAGGTGAAGTTTTGCACATAGATAATCTTCATTCATATCCTCAATTTGTACACTTCCAGTAGTGACAGGACCAAGTTTGCGCATCTGCTCCAATGTTATTGTGAAGATGGCATGGGAACGACTATTACATAAAGAAAATTAAAAAAAAAACATCATTCAGAATGGTATGATGGACTAGACCCATACTACAACACAAGAAACTGTTTATTTTACAACTTCAATCTTGATCAACAAAGTTGAAAAATGTACTTCCACTCGACTGAAAGGAAGCCATGTTACATTGTGCTATGGGATTCAACTATCTTAATCTGCTCCTGTGCTTTTTCTATTGATCATAACTCTTTGCATTATAAATGTCATTTCTAAAGCATTTTTCGTCTACTTCATCATTTTCTTGTCAGTTTATGTACGAGGCAATATCAAATCAATGACTATTACATAAAGAAAATTAAAAAAACATCATTCAGAATGGTCTGATGGACTAGACCCATACTACAACACAAGAAAATGTATATGTTACAACTTTAATCTTGATCAACAAAGTTGAAAAATGCACTTCCGCTTGACTGAAAGGAAGCCATGTTACGTTGTGCTATAGGATTCAACTATCTTAATCTACTCTGTGCTTTTTCTATTGATCATAACTCTTTGCATTATAAATGTCATTTCTTAAAGCATTCTTCGTCTACTTCACCATTTTCTTGTCAGTTTATGGACGAGGCAATATCAAATCAATGAGAAGAATGGAAAACTGATCAGGTTAAAAACTTAACCGATTATGTAAATCTTGATCTAGGTTTACACTTTACATAATACTTGAGCTATAAAAATGGGCCACCATCTAAGTCGAACAGCATAGAAAGTCAACTATAAGAATTAACAAATACAAACTCTACAGGGGAGGTAGAATACTATATCTTAATAAAGTGGTGTATGATAATCCAGTCCAATGGCTTCACATATTGAGTAAGTCTTCCAACTTATCGAATGACTACATTCAGAAAAATACAAAACAGACCACAAAGAATAGCCTGAAAGTACAAAACCAATCGCTTAGTTTTATGTGATAGCTAAAAAATTTCATTTAACTTTGGATTGTGTCCATGGTTTGTTTTGCATAAAAAGGCTCCACCCTGGAAGCATGTATTAAGCATACTCAAGTATAACAACCGATTTAAACAAAAAAAATAACAAGTGAGTCTCTAGCATACATGATAAACAACCAGCTGTGGTGGTCATAAATATCTCTATTTGCTAATCGAATGATTCACAATAGAAGGATTAATTATGCATAATTTAGAAGAATGTACAAATGACTAACAGAAGAAGTTGCTAACATCTGTATAAGAATTAATTATGCATAATTTTGAAGAATGAACAAATAAGTAACAGAAGTTGCTAATATCTGTATCTTAAAAGGTAGATGCTTGAAAAAGGATGCTATAAGAAATTTAAAGAAGAGAATTCAAGTAAACCAATCCTGTCGAAATACGACAATGCTAATTTTTCATCTAAAAGTATAGGGAGGTAGAGAAAAGAAAAGTCATCTTAACCTGGACTGGTTGTTCATGTTTGTACTTCCAGTTGCACGGTTCAATGAACCTTGCTCCAGACATGCAGCCATTTCCTTTTGAGTGTTAACGAAAATTTCAGTAGATCCAGAAAGTGTTATAACTCCATTTGATGCCTCACGTATCTGTACTGGAGGTTTTCCAGGTACTGTCAACTTCCCAGCTTGTCCATTGATAGCCTCGAGTTTGGTAGTGGATGAACCATCTAGCAAATCTCTCACTTCTTCTTTCAAAATCTTCACAATAATTCTCAGTATCAGATGAGACAGATGCTTATAGACATTTATCATAGATGAAAACTGATCCAATTTGCAGTCAGAAATATGAAATGCACCAAGATTTTGGTTTCAAAATTTATTTAATGGTAATTAATGTTATTGCTAAAAGAAAGAGAATAAATAAATTATACACATACCCAAGGTGTATTTTACATTTGATATTTTGGAAAATTAATCAGTTTCTAGGCAAAAAATGACTGCTATGTATCTTGTTCAATAATCAATTGGCATCAATTACTGTTCCTGTTGACAAAAGTGATCCAAGAATAGACTAATCTTGCTCTCCAGCACCCTTCAACCAGAAAAGACACAAACAAAAAGTTGGCAGGCAGCGACCAATCTCATAAGCACCTTGTAATCTAATATGTGCTGCTGTGACTTCCAAAGGGTTTCACCAATAGCCCTATAGATGACAGTACACAAAGTGCCTACTAGTACAAAAACTAAGAAATCTTTAGTTTTTAAAGAACTGGAAGAAGCTAGATCACTTTTGCTGCTACTAATACCTAACTTAGCCTCATGTAAGATTGTACAAGGAAAAATGAAGCATTGCTGATAAGTTTATTATGCAAAAGTTCTTTTATATTGACATCAGAACAGTTTCTCACTAATCAACCTTGCATGATGTTTTCATACAAGAAGAATTTGAACCTAATAAGCTAAAAGAATCAGGCCCCAAAGTGAATTCTTAACCATCCACCATTTATCTGGCTTAACCAGTTCCATCATGTTATCTGGCTGTTATAGAAGATAAGAGAAAATACTGAGATACATAGCTTAAATATGAAAATAGATATAACCAAACACATGGGACTAAAGATAAACAAGAGAAATAAATTGTACATAAACCACAAGTGGCTCTTCCATAGTGAGACTAGGGAACTATATCAGGTTGAATACATAGGACTGTATTCTAATATTATATTATACAGGATTGGCACTTTTAAATCTTTCTATCATCAGGTAATTCATAGCATGATAAGAGCCTAGAGAAGTAAAATTGTTCTTGTTGCTTCAGGTTTCAGTGAGAAACTATTTAAAAGGTAAACAACTATTCGATTCCGTTCCATTTGTATCTTTCATCTTGGTGAAGATGGCGGAAGGAAACAAAAACAAGAGTAAAGAAATAAAGCCATGAAATATGTGAAATATAAAATGCCATAAAAATAAGCTATAATGGGCATATGTAACAGCAACAAAAGCAACATTATTGTTGCAATGCACTTAGTACATCCAATTCCGACTCACATTTCACATGACTACTAAGACAGTGCATTAGCACAACATCAGCAAAGATGCATTATATCTCATCAGTACCAACATAAACGAATTAGAGAGAGAAAATTGAAAACTGTAGGAATCAGTTTCAAACATGGTTGTAGAGGTAATAGCCAACAGAATTTTTGCACCTCAATGAATGAGACACGCAGCTGGAATTCTGCTTGATTCTTCAAAGTCTCAATCTTGCAAAATAAAGCATTCATAACTTGAGGGATAAGCGCAGTTTGAGAACCATCCTTACATCCAGTTCCCATGGTGTATGTCTTTCCTGATCCCGTCTGTGGCACATCAAATTGTCAGATGCTTTAAAAATTTCAGGATATATTGCAAAAAGGATGTCAATGATCTCTAGCAGTCTATATTGTGTTACATAACCTGACCATACGCAAGAACAGTTGCATTGTATCCTTGGAACAAACCATCCACAAGTGGAGCAACACATTCGTCAAACATGGCGTATGATGGAGAACCTGTACTCCCATACACATGATCAAAAGTATATGAATGGGTGCCAATTTGCACCTGCACATCAACATTATTCCATAACTATTTATGATTAAGAATTCCAGAAAGCTAGTTGAAGACTGCGATTATGTTGGATTAGTCTACCATAAATAGTAAAATGCAATGTGATTATTTTGCAGCTAAAACCGATGAAGATCTTTAAAATTTATACAGAAAGGGCAAAAAATTGACATAATGCATCACTTCTCCATGTTTCAGTTCAGCATCTAATAATCCAGTTTCTTCAAGTTCTTAAAATAAGAAATAATGCCAAATAAAAACTGCAAGTCCTGCCTACAAAAAACACTCTCCAATCTCACCTAGTGCTGCTTAAAAATACATGTTTGAAGAGAAAAACATATAGTGTTACAATTGACAAACTATATGTTGCTTATGCCAACTGCTTCAGGTGACATAGTGCTGTTGACCAAATTCAATAAAGAATTTGACCTTTATAAGGCTTAGATTTTAATTGACAAATTTAGACAACTAGAACACTGTAAAAAGTTTGAATAAGAAGAATATTAGCATGACTAGAAGACAAATGGATAAACATAATGGTACATTCATTAACATAAAAATTCTTCAAAGAAAGATGTCAAAATCATCAATCATGATCAGCAGTCAGTGCCAAATATCATGAGTTGGACAATACCTCAACAGGATAATGGGACTAGAGAACAGAAATTTAAGTTTTTGTTCTCGAAGCATAGGAAATTTAAATTATCACCATCTATGAAAACCCATGCATTTTATCTCTATATGAAAACATCAGGATTAGGAGTAAAATTTGGTGGATGCTTATATTTGGAGTTTGTGTAAGCTGAGAAACTTTCGAGATAACTAAACTGATAGCTGTTGCTACTTCTTTTTTTTCTTTTATTTCAAATCTGAGATCTAATGATGCATTTTCGGCATCTACCACTCCTTATCATCAATATAGGTTTTTTGACACCAACAGCCACCAAAATGAACCAGAACTTGAATATCATAGCTCAAATGTTAAGTCCATCATCTTCGCCTCTCTTTTTCAACTTAAGTCATACAGTAAAGATAAAAGCTAAGGGAAGAAAGCTAGGACTAAGGTTTAATGTATTAGAGATAAGGATAATGCTTTTTGGAAAAGGAAATAATCACTTGAGTGGACATTTTTTCAATGTGTGCCTTTCTTTAAATTCAATGATTTCCTCAAAAGACTGTAAAAGCCTTAAATGATGAAAAAGGATTCTAAATCAGCATATCTGATCATATGTTCCAGGAAAATATTGATTTAATAAGCAACCCTTCCAAAAAATCTCTAAAGGAACGGAAACTCAACCTAAACTCCAGCAAAACCTAATTTGACTCAATCCCAAGATCTAAGAAGGCTAAACTTCTCTAGGACTCCTCCAGAGTGAAAAGTGAAAAAGAGGGTTTTATGACTTATCCTCTCACAAAGCACTTGACAAAATAAAAGTCAAGCTACATGAATTTGGGAATAGTTAACTGAAATTGTCAAGATCACTGATCAGACTTCCGCTTAAGTAGAATTAAGTGTCCGTCTTTTTCTTAAAGGAATGCATTGAAAGGAAACCAGCAGAGACTTAAGTGACCCAGAACAGGGAAAAAAATAAAACAATTTTAAGCAGTGATGGGTGATTATCAATTATAATCCGTGAAAACCGCAGCTGCTAATTGACTTGCATTGTGCTTGACCATCACATAAAAGAAAAAAAAAAGATAAAGGCCAGAATTACATGCACTTTGGTCAACACAATTCCAGATCTCTGCTCCAAATTAACGAAAAATGGTGAGAAACTGACGCCGAAGCACAAAAAAATCATCTTTTTCTCTTTGATTAAATGATAACCAAATGTAGCATACACAAGTCTTATCTCAACAGGGTTCGGCAAAAAGAGGACAAATTTAGAGAACCTGTGGCTTCCCCGGGACGACGGTGACACAATCCTTGCACCCCTGCAGGCGCTCGTCGCCGATGAGCGGCCTAATGTGCACGGCCACCTTCACGCTGCAATCCTCCCCGTTCTCCATCGCCGTCCTCCGTCAAGAACTCCACCAGGATCACGCCAATTCGTTTCCAATCAGAAAATTTCCAGGTGGAACCAAAGGGGAAGGGGCGAAACCCAAGAAAAAGGCCAAATTTGGTACGCGGTAAGGGGGACACACAGCGTGCGTATGCAGGAAGGTATGGATATGCCTTGCCTCTGAAAGAGAGAGGGCGTGTGACGGAATTGTTTGTTGGAAAACAGAAAGGAACAGGGTGGGGAGAGTCAGGAGGAGGATTTGGTAGCACCAAGGACAGCAATAGCAGTTGCAGCAGCAGCAGCAGCAACAACAACCGCCATCATGCTTTCTTGAGCTTCACTGCAAAACCCCTCCCACAAGCCAAAAATGAGTTCTTGCAGAGAGGCGAGGCAGCAAGACCTCTCTTTGTGGCGGTGGTGGTGGTGGTGGTGATGGGAGAAGATGGGCGTCCAAGAGAGAGTGGTTGTTGGAGTTGGAGGTGGGAAATCTGAAGGCCCAAAGTTCCAAAATGCCCCTCCTCCTCCTCCTCCTCCTCCTCTCCCTCTGTTGCAGGTCAGTGGTGGTGGATTGTTGGTGGCTACGGAGAAGGCATCAATCAGGAGGGAGAGGGCTGTCAAATGAGATCACACAGCTAAAGAAAAGGCTGCATTGATTTATGGTGGTGCCACCGTGTTCACCAGAGTCCCTGTTACAAGGACATGGCATCTCTTATGGTGGTGGTATTATTATCGTTGAGCCTTCACCAACTCATGGCATGTGCTCTGTTGATGAAGGGGGAGGGGATGCTTGGCCTTAATTTGGCATGATCAGTGAATGACTGTGCTGGTGGTGAACTGGTGGTGGGGCCCCAGCTAGGGAACACATGGGGCCCAGCACTGGGTCTGGGATGTGGGCCCTGAGACTGGGGGTCCCTTTCATGGCTTGGTAGGTCTGATCTGATCTCCACAGAGAACAGATGGGAGGAGAGAGAGAGAGAGGATGATGTAATAAGATGCATAAAGTAATTTTGAAATTTGAAAAAGAAGAAAAAGGATTGATTTTATCTTCATACAATATTGTATGTCTAAATCTAAAAATATTGTTCAAATTTTGATGATTGATGTCTAAATCTAAAAATATTGTGAACATTTCAACATGTTCTAACTCTTTATGAAGAGGAGGACTGTTGGAGATATAAGATTAATTACTTGGAAAAAACTATGTATCAACAATTACTTGGAAGTTGGAAACCAGTGCATGGTCACTTGCAATGGCTGATCCACCCATCTGATCCAAGAACACATGCTCAGGAAAAAAGCCTAGACAAGTTGGCAGTAGGCATTCTTTCTTTCTTTAATGCATGGACCAGCTACTACACCCAATTAAAAGCCATTGAAATGATACTTCCAGCTGGGATAGCTGGTCAAGGAAGAAAGACTCACCACCACAGCATCACATGCAGGTGTGGAAGTGGCCATCCTCCTCCCAGAGAAAAAGCTGGGATAGTTGGGGAGAGGAGTGGCCACTGTAGCTGCATGCTTCATGAGAGCATGGTGTGGGAGCATAGCTAGGGATGTCAACACTCCTGTAAGCATCTCCCTGGAGACCACTGCATGCTTCCCTTTCTTCAGCAAGGAGAGAACATGGAGGTGAAAGGGAAAGGGGGGTGGATTGATATCATAGCTTCAGCCAAAAGGTTTGAAGAGGCTTCCTTCTTTATGGTGACTGACTCCTTCCTTTACAGTAAAGAAAGTTAGCCATCAGGTGGCATAAAGAATGAAGATCTCACTGACTTGTTTCTTTGGCTTCAAGTGATCAACATTATTATCCCTTCATAAGCTCTATAAGTGTACTAGTTATTAGGGTTTCTGCTAAGAATCAGAAAGTTGCATGATGATCCCAATGCATGAAGCATGTGGTTTACCAGGAAAGAGGATGGAGAGCTTGCAGGTTTTGATCTGGAAACAACAAGAAATGATTGGTGGCATGGAAAGAAGATGTTGCAGATGTCTTCCAGCTTTGTAAAGGAACATGTCTCAGAGAGAGAGAGAGAGAGAGAGAGAGAGAGAGAGAGAGAGAGAGAGAAAATGATAAAAGAAGAACTCTGGCTTCAGGCATTGATATGTGAGTAACAAAAATACTAATCCTCTTAAAAGTTTTGCAAGCATCACTGTCCTAAGACACCAACCAAGAAGGCAGAAGAGAGAGACGAATAAAAAGAAAGAACTAACTAAATGATCATGTATTAATTAATTCACTGCAAATATCAAGAACTTGAGAATCTAAGATAAAAATAATTTATGAAAATCTAGAAAAATTCATGAAACAATAAAAATTCTAATATACCTTCAAAAAGCTGAAACTTGAATTGTTATGCTTGTTTCAGTGCAACATAAACAGATATCATCATGAAAGAGAGCATCAATCTGATCTCTTGTCCTCATAAACTTGTTATATTTCTTTTATGAATCCAATCACGGTGATGTGTACAAATCCATTAGATGTTGATGAAGCAATTTGATCCCCAAATAATTGGAAAGAAAAGGTCTTTGTGGTTCTTTGTAATGCAACCAAGTGATTGTAGAGATCCATTGAACTAATAATAGTGGGCCTAATTACTTGGAATAAATAATGTACGTAGGGAACAACAACTCAATGTACATGTAGTGTCATTCTCTTGTTCGAATGTTCCCAAGTGTGATGTTTCGTGTTATATTCTGCCTTCTAATATACCAAGAAGGCAATTATAGTCTTTGATGCTATCACTAGCCTTGTGGCATCAACTTGACACCTTGCAACAAAAAAGTAGAGAGAGAGAGAGAGAGAGAGAGAGAGAGAGAGAGAGAGCACGTGACTTGCAATTTAGGTGGGAAAGATGTTGATACAAGATCGAAAGATGGTGTGGGTCTATTCATGGCTTTCTTCTTGGTTACCTATGCATACTCTCCTCCACATGAGACTCAAGAAAAATGATGAAAGAGAAAGAATACAAGCGTCCTTTTCGGCACAAGCCTCGAGATGCCCATGGTTCTCTCTCTCTATATATATCTATATAGAGAGAGAAAGAGACCCTTGTCGTTGTGGTCCTCAAGAACAATGACTAAAGAATGGGTGTAGTTGAAAATATGGAGAGTTATATGGGTTCCATTTTTTGCATCATTCGATTTATTCGACATTTTTAAACTGTGTTTTCATATTCTTTCACTTAGGCTTGAGATGGATTCAATTAAAATAATAGATTCCTAGTAAAGATCTTGATTTAGCTAGCTAAATTGTTAGTCAAGTTCGAATTTGGATAAGGTTAAGTTTATGGATATCCTACTCATTATTAAAGATAATTATATATATATATATATATATATATATATATATATATATATATATATATATATATATATATATATATATATATATATATATATATATATATATATATATATATATATATATATATATATATATATATATATATATATATATATATATATATATATATATATATATATATATATATATATATATATATATATATATATATATATATATATATA
>LVTN01000140.1:398614-408993 GCA_001649415.1 Musa itinerans
AGAGAGAGAGAGAGAGAGAGAGAGAGAGAGAGAGAGAGCACGTGACTTGCAATTTAGGTGGGAAAGATGTTGATACAAGATCGAAAGATGGTGTGGGTCTATTCATGGCTTTCTTCTTGGTTACCTATGCATACTCTCCTCCACATGAGACTCAAGAAAAATGATGAAAGAGAAAGAATACAAGCGTCCTTTTCGGCACAAGCCTCGAGATGCCCATGGTTCTCTCTCTCTATATATATCTATATAGAGAGAGAAAGAGACCCTTGTCGTTGTGGTCCTCAAGAACAATGACTAAAGAATGGGTGTAGTTGAAAATATGGAGAGTTATATGGGTTCCATTTTTTGCATCATTCGATTTATTCGACATTTTTAAACTGTGTTTTCATATTCTTTCACTTAGGCTTGAGATGGATTCAATTAAAATAATAGATTCCTAGTAAAGATCTTGATTTAGCTAGCTAAATTGTTAGTCAAGTTCGAATTTGGATAAGGTTAAGTTTATGGATATCCTACTCATTATTAAAGATAATTATATATATATATATATATATATATATATATATATATAATTTGAGAACTCAAGTAGTTAGTCAATTATAGTTATGATTTATATATGACGATATGTATTGGTCCGATTTACAACATTAATTCATAATAGGGTTCGAAATCTAATCTAACATATTTCGCAAGATAAAGAAACAATGAAATAATCAAAGATATGGGCATGGTTTTAACTGAGATATAATGCTAGAAATCATGGAAATCTTTATTACACCATGAAAATGCACCTTTAAATATTTTTCACTCAACTATACCGAAATCAAATAATATTTTTTTTTCATCTATTTTATATGATACTTTGTGTCAGTACCTCCCAAGACTTAACTAATAGGTTATTAAAATATTTCAAGAAGATTTTGGATTGACATAGGTTTCACAAAGCACTTGCATGGAGTGAGTGACAACATACAAATGCACAAGTTATCTTTTTAATATGATGAAAGAACATTAAATGTCTTATTATCTCTAATGTATTTACTATAATATTAATAGTGGGATAAGACCTATTAATATTTCAAATTTTGATATGATGAAAGAATATTAAATTTCAAAATTGAGATTAATGTACATAATCTGACTTCTATAATTAGAGAACTATTTTCATAATTCTTTGACTACTAATAATATATTATTACTTAAGAAATTTACTGTTCTATTGATGTACATAAGAAATTGACTAACAATTTAATATGATGAAAGAACATTAAATTTTAAATTTGAGATTAAATGTACATAATCTGACTTCTATAATTAGAGAACTATTTTCATACTTCTTTGACTACTAATAGTATATTATTACTTAAAGAAATTTACTGTTCTATTGAGTGCACATATAAGCAAGCAAAAATACACTTATAATTTCTAATTATAAGAAGAAAAGAGGATTATTTTATGATTCTTTGACTATCAATTCTATAGCGTTACTTGAATTAAGAAACAATTCGATTAACAAGGTCAAAATCAATGTCAAAATAACAAAGGGTTTCAAAGACATCACCTTCTCTCTCCCCCCCCCCCTGCTGCAAAGTTGCAAGCAATGGGGTGGGGAGGCAGTGAGCTGAAGGGAAGCAAAAGTGGTGGTTACACACACTAAGAGCAAGTGTGGCCCGTCCTCACGTGGCTTGGTTGTCTCCTTGCCTTTTGTACTCCGTCCTTCGCCCCCCCCCCTACGCAGCTTTCAAGCACAAGTAATTATTGTAGCGTGGCCAAGCTTTTTACTGCATGTGATGATGATGATGCTCTCTCTCTCTCTCTCGTACGTGAAGAAACATAAGTTCCTTCCTTGGAAAATTGTTGTTTAGCAAATGTTAATCAGGATTAGTGTTGGTGGTGTTGAGTAATAATTATATTATTCTGTATAATATGGGTTCAATTAAGTTTACAATCAGTGCCATCTGATATTTTGAAGAGTGTAGTCTTTTGGACTAAATTTTTGGTGTATCCAATCCAATTTTTTTTTCTTTTTCTTTTGTTCATGGATTGATCAAATCGTAACATTAGAAATAAACATTATAAAATAACTCTTCTTTCTCGGATTCTCTCTTTTAGTATTGAGATATTTGTTGACGATTGTTTGTCCAAAAGAAAAGTAGCAAAGATATATCTTAGACGGTTGTCTAGTCGAACATTATCATAATATAAAAAAATATTTTTAGGATAATATTACACATATCTATGTTTTTTTATATTTTAACTTATTTATGTTTTAATTGGATGTTGGATTTTTTTTACTGTACTAACAAATATTTCATCAATTATCCTTCTCCTTAATCTTAATCATTTTAAGACCTGTACATTTAAATCAAAAATAGAATTATGGGGCTAAAGACTGTTTCATGAGTAGCATTAAGGAGAGGACAAACTTGGTTGAGTAAAAAACACTTGTGATCCTAATTAGATTAACCAAAATTTGGCATAAGAATATGCCACAGTCCTCTTCAACAATAGAAGGAAATGGAATTCCCTGATCACATTGCTAGATGAAAATAGATGGACAAACAAATTGAGTAGCTGATGATGAACATCGATTTATGACCTCCATTTGTTCTCTTTGCCTCTTGTTCATTTTGGTTGTCATTCCAAAATACATTCACTTGAGCACTAAAGTTTCACAACTAGGTTTTCACTCCTAGAGATGGCATATATAATAGGCAGCCTCTTTCAATCTTTTTCCTTGATGCAAACTTCCCATCAACCATGGAGAATTACATACCTCCTCGAAGGCCAATCTCTATGATCATGACATCCAAAGCTATGGAAACAAATTATTTCTTGAGATGCAATCTTTCAAGATCATGAAAACACACACACATCAAGATATGGATCTTGACCTCCTTTTCCCCACCATACCTTGAGTGGCTCTATCACATTTAGATGATCCATCCATCTAACCACCTTTCCTGAGTCCAAAGTATTAGGACTTGCCTACCTTTCAAGCAATCACAAATTTTGTGCACTTGGTCAAAGATGTGAGAGGCTTATATATTGGATTGACAATTACAGGTCTAAAAGGTGATTATCTTAATCCTTAGGTTTTAGTCATCTATGGAAAATTGCCGACGAGCGATTAGCGGTAAAGATTAGCTTTGGCTTTAAATTAAAGCTTCATAGTACCATTAGCCATGATGCACATACTAACTACTAAGATGCACATTTTCCACCTTAATTTGTTTCTATTACTAACAATTCCCATCATCCAAAATTCCACTCAATCTTTGATGATTGCTATAAATTCCTGCCATGGTTGTGACTCACTATGCCAAACAACATGAGTTTTGCCCTACATGTATATCTTTTTCCAAGTCCCAAATGTAGGGATTTTGACCCACCCCAACTTTGTTTGTTGGCCATTCAATTCAGTGATGCAAGTCCCAAGATAAAATATTCCTTGCTAGTAATTCATGGTTGTTACCATCAATCATTGTTGACTAAAGTGAGAATATCTTTGTGCCTTGGTTTTTGTGTTGTCTTGGAAGATATAGTAGTACATTTCAGTCTGGAGTAAAATTTTTTTTTCTTGGCACTTGTGATGTCTAATTGAAAGGGGAATAAAGTTTCCAAGATTAAAATAGCATTGATTTTAATTGAATTGTTGAAGATGTTGCTTAAGCAAATGTGGAGTTGACTACTACACCCAAGCTTTCATAGTTTGATATTGATAGAGCACCTGCCACTCATAATACTTGGGCATAGTCATGCAACTGAGCATGGAATGATTTCCATGCTTTTTTGTTCTTTGATTTATTGAAAATAAAATTTTAATCCTTTGATATTTCCTATCTCCTACAGAAAAAATAATTATATCACAAATGACATGAATGCACCATTCTATGTCACTTTGACATGACATATTAATAACTCTATATCACACTTAACACCAAATGTGTAAAATAAAGGTTAAATCTTAAATATATTATTTTGCTATCAAAGAAACTAAATAAATAAAATACATTTAGATTTATCACATATTAAATGCTCAATCTTGATTGCTTATTCTTCATAATAAGAAAAAAATCACACTCTTCAGATCACAAAAGTAATCTATTTATTTGTGGGATTATAAATTGATCCTCACAAATATCTTATAATTAACCCAAATAACAATCACTCAGCCACATTACTCATGCAAGGTGACCAAACCAGCCCTGCTATACAACACCATCCACTCTTTCTCATGCTTGCATGTTGTGGTCACAACATAGCCTGCCATAGAAAGTGTATGCTTTAGCTACACCAATGATTGAAGTTGCAGACATCTCATCCACATGCACACCTTCCATGGGTCCACCAGCATTTTCCACAGTGGCCAGTTCTTCACATGCATGGCCTAACTTTCCACCTTTGCTCCTCAAACCTCACTTCACAGGAATGCAGTTGTAGTTCCAACATCAATGGGAGCCACATGAGACAGATGATTCCTGTGCAAGTGTGCTCTTGTTGGAATTGGGCTCCGCTCGCCAAGCACCCACCATGGGCTGACAATAATGCAGCCATGGATAAGGTCTGGAATCTTTGCATGAACAAGCATCTGATTCATGGTTATAATCTGTCTTTGCAACTTTGTTCCAATTACAGCTTTAAAGGTATTAGAGGCTCTACTTGTGCTACCAGAATAATTTTCAGATATTGATAATCTCCTCTTAAAGAACATCCTTTGTATATAAATACAAATATTTGCCACCATGATCAACTGGCAAAATCAACATCTGGTGTATCAAGGAGAACCTTCAAGAAACTTATTTTTAATATCTTGATGCTGTAATATAATTCAATAAAAGAGATGCTTACCTTGGACAACCAAACTGCATTCATACAATGTGATTCATCATGCAATGGAATTCTCAACCAAGGATAGCCAGCCTTCTGTGTACTCAGCTACTCTATCATCTGCTACATGATTCCTTAATCTTTATAGAATCAAGTTCTTGTGCATAACCTATAGCTAACCAATAACTTTAAGTCGCAAGCATTGATATATAAACAATCCATAAAAATATACACAGTTAAAAAAAAATTAGTAGATTTTCTTAATGGCTTATACATAAGGAGGGAAAGAAAGTAAGCATTCTACTTGATGTTTCAGATCATTCTACCAATACGTTCCGGTACAGGAGTCATTAAAAGGACTTTGCATTTACGCACAACATGGGGCTAAACTTGACAAAGGATATTAAGATTTGCAACATGAAACAGATATCAAGATACACAACCAATCTGGCAACAGAATTAAGTGACAAACCTTATAAAGATAGCTATTCAACAGGAAGTTTACCAAGACAAAAGGGTATAGGAAAGCAATACCAGCAATTATTTCAAACATTTGAAGAAAAAAGAAAAGTCTGCTAGATTGTACATTCTACGGAGTTCCTCTTTATTACAAACTCAATATCTTCCTAAAACATGGTCAATAACCACAGGGATGTCACCTGAGATAAGTGTTAAAAATACTGAAGGCCATCTGGTGCTAAGGCAGCATGTCACAGCAGCACAGAGTTCCTCTTTATTACAAACTCAATATCTTCCTGATACATGGTCAATATCTGCAGGGATGTCACCTGAGATAAGTGTTAAAAATCCTGAAGGCCATCTAGTGCTCAGGCAGCATGTCACAGCAGCATGAATACCTTCAGACATTTAAAAGCTGGACATATAAGTCAATTCCATGGAAAATTTCAACGTTGGAATGTTCTTACCAACTGATAGCAAGTCTCTTGAAGACTCAAGCTTTGCAGCAGCCAACTGTCTCCAAGTCAACTTTGACATTTACTTGTCTGGGGTTGTTTTCCAAGTTGACCTTGTTATGTCCAGACCAAGACAGTGCTTGATGACCCAATAAGTCTTAGAGCAATAATTCATAAGGCTTGAAAAATCAAATAATGAACTGAAGAAAAAACTTGATATATGTAAAGTAACTAACACAATTGAGATTTTATATTCAAGTAGATTTTAATACAAAGAGAATGATAAAGAAAATTTCCAGAGAAAAATAAATAACTCGGGGCTTCCAGTTTAACCCATCCTCTTAGCAATTAAGAGTGCCAATCTAGCTGAGCCCCTATTCTTTTCCCAATATAGCCACTTTCCATAAGCTCATGCACCACATCAAAATTTTGATTTGATGTGTGTATATATTTTTCTTTTTTCTCAACATTTAGCTTTATTGAGGACAACATCACTGGTCAAACTAAAAGCAGCCACTTTTCTAAGTTTAGTTTTTTAATAAAGTTTTTGTACTACTTGTCACACCACTGATGCTAACTCATCACAACTACCCGAGACATCTACAGGTTTACTTTGGACATCTCCAGATCATTTTCAATTGTTTTTCCTCATTTTATATTCTATTGAAACCACACCTATTTATTCACAACAGATCTCTTATTCTATGTTTTCTAATGATCTCATACATCCATTTTAACATTTATATTTCAACTACCAACTTTTGTGTGTATAATTTTCAAACTATCAAACATTCTAACCCATAAATCATGGCTGCCCTTACGTTGTCTTATAAAAATTTTTCTTTTAATATAATGGGCCAAAAATGATAACACAAAAATAACTATACTTCTTCCCATTTCAACCATCTATTTTTTATTATATGAATAACATCTTAAACAATCTCTCCTTACTACTGAATAATAATTCTAGAAATCATAAATTCTTTCTCCAAAAAACCTCTTGATCATCTATCATTAACTGTACTACTGATTTTTCTCTTGGTATTGATAAAGTTAAAAGATAATGAACTTTAACATAACTATGTATAAAACTAAAGTACATTAACATTTTCAAAATAAACATTTATAACATAAACTAATACATTAGTATTTTTCAAAATAACATATCTTGTACAAGATAATGATCAAGAACTTTTCACATCATCTTGAATAAATATATCAAAGTAATGGCAATGTTGAACAAAAAAAAATTTGCTGCAGTGCTAAAGAAGTGAAATAATTAGAAGTTCAAGTCATATTTTAAATAATTAACAAAAAATATTATTTTCAATCATGTAAACGCCAGAACGAGAACTGATTGAGGACTTGATTCTATCTCCAAAAATGTTGCAGAGAAGAATAGTAATTTGATTATCCATTAAAAGTTAAAGATAATGCACATATCTTTAAATTAATTTAAATGTGATCTTTCACTCTTTTTTTTAGTTACAGTAATCACTGCTAGGGCAAATCTGCTGCAGTTTGAAACAATCCAAATCACCATCATCATCCGTTTATCCTTAAGTAATAAAAACTTGTAGCAATTGTCACTAAATGAAGATCAAGCTATTTATGACTAAAGCCTAGTCCTTATGCAACTCAACAACTAGCCGGGGTGAGAGCACAAAACGTGCCAAGAGTCTAAACAACTCAATCGCATGTGTGGAATGCGTACAGGTGGGTGGCTACATTCCTCAGACATGTGTGGAATGCGTCAATGCGTACAGGTGGGTGGCTACATTCCTCAGCAGCCAGCCATGAAACTTTCAACACATATGTCATATACTGGAACACAGAGTTTGAAGGTGACATTACAAGTTGAACCCACATGTTAAATTACTTGGCTCTCCAATAGTTAAACCATGGATTCAACTAAAAGAGTCCTCAGATATCACATATTAGTTTAATATCATGAAGCAACTAATTATAATTTACAAAGGATTTCAAACAGGACAGTAGATGCATTTTACACAATGATACAATTATGAGCTCATGGAGGATCCACATCCATATATCATAGGTCAAAAGCCAAGATCTAGCACAACACCACCTAAAGAAATGATGCTGACTCCAAACTTAAAATCAAGTTATATTTCTAGAGAATGACGAAGATATCAGAGAAATCATTCACAAATTACAAAGATCAATATATTTGATAATATCAATTAGATTAATGATAAACTGATGATTTTGTGTCATATACTTTCAGCTTCTTCCAGAACATGTTAGTACTCTACAAGTGAAATTTAGAACGTATGCGAGGACATTTCAATCCCCCATGCATCAATGGGTCTATATATCATTCATGTCGAGGATAACTTGCATTGCTGCATGAAACAGAACAAGATTAAATTACATGAAGCAATAAACCCAGCACCTTTATATGCCTGTGATTGCTGTAAAAAATAATTTTAATGCCTATAAGATAGGTCAAAGCCCATAGTTCTATTATGATAGATATCCATCCTTGCTGGTACATGTAGCAAGCAGCCCTAATTAGTTATGAAAAGCAAATAGAGACAGGCAATCAAACAAACAAGTCTACACCAATGATAAGCATACGAGCCTATGAGTGAAAAAGCATAAAAAGAGCAAAGTATTGATGTTTACAAGCATTGAGAAAAATATCAATACAGACAGAAACATTAACAACTCTTTACTTTCAGAAGTCAGGATAAACAGCTTATGAGAAGCAATAGTTGCAAACAACAACACTAGTCATGAACAGTTAATTGACATACATATTCAAAGATGGATGATGCAAGCAACAAAAAAAAAAGAAAAGAAATCCTTTCAATTTCATGTACTATTAGAGTTGCTGCTTCCGCGTGACCATCTTCGGAGAGCAGATATGACCAAGTTCCCACCAGTGGAGAAACCCATCCGGGTCTTCCATGGCGGCAATCTAGAATTACTGCTGGACGGAAGAAGATCAACAGCACCAATTTGATCAATCAACTGCTCATTATTCTCAAGAATTCTACTCACACTCAGACTTGCCTCTTGCTGCTCAGTTGGTCCAATGACATCCAAGTTGACTGCCAGCATCCCTACCCTGCGTGCCATCAACCAGTCTGCACATCCTGGCGTCACTCCGCGGCACTTTTTCACCTTCACCTTCACCAACTTGGGGCAACCCTCTGCAAGGGCTTCCATTCCCTGGTCAGATACTGGGCATCCTTTGATACAGAGCTTCTTCAGGGACATACATTTGGAGGCAATACAAGTGATCTCGGCATCACCAAATGTATCACTGCTACAAAGGGCAAGGCGCTCCAAGTTGCGGCAATTACTTGCTATAAGTCCTAAGCTTCGGGCTGTTGGATTTACCCCAATAAGCACCAATTCCTGAAGGTTAGAGCACTGCCTTGCGACAACTATGAGGCCCTCATCACCAATCCGATTGGTCTTCCACCCGTCAATGTGAACCTTGCGTAGGCGGCGACAACGTTCAGCAACGGTGGCAAGGCCAGCATCAGTGCATTCCGGGGTCTTTACGAGGTGAAGGATCTCGAGATTGTTACAGGAGGAGAGGACAGCAAGGCCACGATCACTAACCTGGAGCTTCTCAAGGTGGACCTCGATTATTCCAGGGACCTTATCAGCAATATCCTTGAGTAGCCTGTCCCAGTCTCCGGTACATCGGATGAGCCTTAGGGTTTTGATGTTCGGGGATCCGGCGATGAGTGGCGCCAAGCACTGACCATTATAGAGCTCTTTCAGACACATAGATCGGAGGGAGGCGGCGCCGACAACAGCGCCTTCTGTGGCGAAGGTGTCGGGGAGGCCACGGAGCCGCTTGATGGATAGCTCTTCCAACAGAGCGCAGCCACGTACGATGGCCTCAATGCCACTGGAGCCAAACGTACACGAGCCAACGGAGAGCTTGCGGAGGCCAGGGCAATGTTTGGCGACGGAAGCCATGCCAGCATCGGTGACGGCACGGCATGCCCGAAGCTTCAGGCGGGTGAGGTTGGGGCACCGGACAGCTATAAGCGCGATCGCCTCGTCGCCGATGCTGTCGGCTCGGCGGTCGCACTTGAGCGCCAGCTTGGAAACGGCGTCGAAGCGAACGAAGATGGCCGGCGCAGCCTCCAGGAGGGCGGACCGGGCGTCGAGTGCAAGGCGGTGGCGGCTCTGCCCCTCGACTGCGAGCCACCTCCGGCAGACCAGAGAGCACCGCTTCCGGTCGCCGGCTCCAAGGAACTGGAAGACGAGGGCGAAGCACTCGTCTGGGAGGTCCGAAGTGTGGTCCCTAGCCGGAGAGGCCCCGCCGATCGGCGAAGTGGCGTCTCCCTCAGTCATCGCCATCGGCTGCCTATTTGCCGAAGCGCCGGAGGAGGAGGAGGCGAAGGAGTGAGGTGGCTTAGCGCGGCGACTGGAGGAGGAGGAGAAGAGGAGTTTGGCGGATGGGGTGGACGCGGATTGGCCCATCCAAGGCGGCCGGATTGGGGAAAAGCGAGCGGCGCTCTGATCTGAACTCTTTCTCTCGCAACAACGGAACCGGAAGAAGCGGACTTGAAATCGGGATTCCAATCGAGGCCATAAGTCCTATTAAATCCGATTATATATATATATATATATATATATATATATATA
>LVTN01000140.1:408998-428257 GCA_001649415.1 Musa itinerans
ATATATCTCCCTTGAGATGACTGCTTCGTGTCGTAACGTAAACGATACTATCTATATTCGTTGATTGACCTGTCGATCGAATCGTGTCTTAACTGGCGCCTTCCGTCTTCAGAGAACGAAGGGCTCGGCGTCAAAGACGTGACGTTAGACACGGGGACCGCGTCGGGCTGACTCAAACGGACGGCGGTGATGAGTGACGAGACCGGCAGTGATGGACTCGGACGAATAGGACCGTAGGATCGAGTTGCATACGACGTGCTAATCGACACCCAAATGAATAATTTTTTGATAAATTATATATATATATATATATACATATACATATACATAATTTTGTGATATAACAATTCATTATTGTATAATACAGATAATTTCTTGCCATTGAACTATATTTAAAATATTTTGAGTTTTCTTTATGTGTCATATATATACTAGATAAAAACTTGTATAAATATGGAGTAAATATCTATCAAAACTTGTGACGATAAGAACATTAAGCTTATTCTAAAGATTACATATAATTTAATTTTTAATTCAAAATAACTAATGTTAATGATAATTATCTAAACAAATCTAATAAACATTCATGGATCTTATTATATATAGGAATATAATAATCAATTTTTGATAAAAATATAATGACATTAACAACACCTTATTAGTCACGTATTCAATATCATAATGCTATGATGCTATGTGAGTAACACTTCAATATTATGTTTTTAATATTTCAATATCATATGATTGACATGATACCGTCTCGAATGTTATCAAATTATATAATATTTATCACATATTTTTTTTAATATTATCAATCATAGCATAATTATCATATATTCTCTGAACATCACCAACCACATCATGGTTCTCGCATGTTTCCTGTGTTTAGCATAATAATTCCATTAGGATTAAGAAGAGCATATAATTATCTCGATATGAATATATATCTTCGAGTATGATGATCCTAAATTTGTATTATAAAAAACTCTCTGAGATGTATTTTTTAATACACAAGAATTTGTATACTCTTTGTGCATTCTAGTTTAGAAATATTAGCATACAACCGATACCTCACACTCTAACCTAATTCAAACCATTAGAGAGATTTTATCAGACATATTTTAACATAATTTTATATGATTCAAACCTTTGAAGAATCAAAGAGGGTTTGATTTTTTTTTTTTTTGACTTAAATCAGAGATAGATGTTGAATAAAACCCTAGTTAACTCTAAATCGACATATTTATAGAGATAATTATATTATCGTGTGCTATAAATTCTTTTTTCCTATTATGACTATAACCTTGTGATTGTGATGTTCTATAGCTATTTAATGCTTCAACCGTCAAAACCCTTTTCGTTACCCATCTATTTTGACTGTAATAATTGATTTGGTCGTATTCAATATGCACACTGTTTTTGACTTGTACATAAGCCAACAAGTCAACTTTGAAAATCAACTTAAATTGTCTTCATGTGATATATAAAATATTAAGCTGATGATGTATTAGGCTCATTTACTATCGATATCGATTAGGGTTTTAAATTTCAATATGTTAACTAGTTTAACTGATAAAAACTTTGATGGATCATCATAATATTTGAATCATAATCTATCTTAATCACTTATTATTTATAATAAAAATATAATAATTAGAGTGGATCATTCATTATATTAGAATCGTCAATAAATAAATATGACATCTAAATCTCACATTCATTGCTAACCCTATTCTAATAAATGTTCTCTTACCTCTTTTGCAAACACCGAAGAATGAGTATTTTGAAGCAACTTATGTTGATTGTATGAACATAATTATCCAAAAAAATTTGATCAATAAAATGATAGCATAAAGATCAAGAACGATGAAGCATATAATGTTATCTTAGTTAATTAAATGCATTTCTTGTATTTAATTGTTGTTCCTTACAAACTATAAGTCAACCAAAAAAAAAAAAAGGCAAGAGGGGACATATAATTCGGTTTTATCTTACTTAATCTTATATATATATATACATATATATATATATATTATATAATCAATATTTTCAATCAATCAGACACATTTAACTAAATTAGTCAAACTTGTCCTATCAATACAAAAAAATATTCTCTTCATTAACCCCCTATAATAAAGGACTCATACTCATAGGCATAATCCTGATTTTTTTTTTTATTCTCACATCATGCTGAGATATCATAAGACCAATAGTCTTAGAAGTGACATGAGAATTATAAAATAAATATTTTGAGAGAATTATATGGAAGGGATACCAAATCATCTTGATGATTTAATTTTCAAGTGCCACAATTATTGAATTCAGCTTAGTTCAAAATCAATGATCCTTTATTAAACTATATTATCTTTCTTATTGTTTCTCTTGGACTATGGATCGAAGAAATGAAAGAAAAGGAGAAGTGAGTTTAGAGTCAGTCGGTCAAAGAATTGGCATTGAGTGGAATTTTCTATTCCACACTTTTTAATGCGTTTATTGGAAAATATTGTACAAAGAGATTAAGAATTCAGATCACGACAAGTTGATCACCTCATTTTCCTTGGTAGGGTTTATGGCCTTTGACCACATAAACATGCAACACACTTTCAATCGTATTACACGATCCTTCTAATTTGAGCGAGTCAAGTCAATGTGCCACTTGGAGTGCTTCATGCTTGTGGATTCATCTTAGTGACACATTTGGTTAATTGTTGTCATTAGATTTCTAATCGAAACTAATGATATTGATATCTTAAGATTAGTTGGATAGTTAACTTGAGTTGTTTAGATAGATGTTAATCTTAATGTAAACTGAGACCCCTAATTTTAATGTGATCCCATTTGTGCAAATTGAGTTTGCTTCAAAATCCATCTTTTATTCGGTTTTAGTCCGATTTAATCGAGACACCCAAATATTATTTCATTTAATGGTCACTATTAATATTATTTCATTTAATGGTCATAAAATAAATTGATTTCATTCATTGTCGAAAAACATATTAGCAAAAATATTTGTTACGTCTAAATGTTTTAGCAAAATTAACCACTCAATTGGTAATTATATAATCTCGGATTCCAAATTAATATGTGACTCAAAAGAATTAATCATTTGGATGATGCTCGACACGACCCACAATTAGAATCCTCTTAACGATGTGTTATGTCTTACATAGATAAACTTAATATCTAATTAAGGGTTCAAGATATTCTCTGATAATTTTTACACATAAAATATTAGTACGATAGTATTATACCATATTTGTTTGAGGGTTTGAAATGTTATTTGATAAATTTAACACATAATATTAGTTATCAAAAATCGAAGATATAAAATTTCATCCGATAAATTTTAAAGATGTCGACTAGCAATATTTATCATTTATGCTGATTTATCACCAAATCCCATCTTATAGTTTATCTTTGATCAAAATAATTTAGCTCCTAATATTTATATATTATTTCTTTTGTTAGCATTGATCTATTAACTCTCATGCTAATCAAAAGATATATCAAGACTTAGTCGTCGACTAATTGACATCTTTGTTAGGAAAATTATCGATAATAAAAAAATAAAGAAGAATAAGATTATTTTACTTACCCTTTAATCGGATTATTTTATTTCACGAGAAAATTTTGGATTTCGAAAAGAAAAAGATAATGGATTCGGGTACATATAAATATAGTCGGGTTTTCTGATGAGATTGGCGAGTCCAATTGGATCGGATTCCTGTACGCAGGCCCGATCCACTATAATAGTAGTTGAGCCCATCACCCCTCTTCGCGGTTCCCGCTGTTGCTGCTACAGCCTTTGCCCTTCTCAGCGACGGTGGCGATGATGGCTTCTTCCCGCACCGCTCTTCGCCTCCTGTGGGGAGTCCCTTTTCTGCGCGCATCCCATTAGGAGGAGGAGATCCTAAGGACATCGAGCCGATCGGGATCCTCATTAAACAGGTACTTGTTTGTCGGCCACATTCCCGTTATTATCATTGAATGCTATTCGAGAGTAGGTGGAATCCAAGTAAAGAAATTGAGGCTATAAAGATTTCGTGGACAGCGATTTGGTCTCAAAAAATAATTCTTTGATTTTGCTCGCGGGAGTTCTTGGTTTGTTAGGGTACATTTGCTGTCGGATTCAGTTTCAATAGGCTTAGGATTCAAACCATAGTTCAATTAGATGACCTTGGCTAGCTTTCACTCTCGGCTCGATGGATCACCGATTCCAATTATTATTTCAATTGGATTTTGGGATCTACAGTGAATTGATGATTCATAGTTTGGAAACACGGCCTTGTAGAGGCTAAATTGTTTGTTGCTTGCACTAGTCAGTAATGGCTCTTACGAGGGAGATGGCTTGTAAAAGTCTTGATTCTTATCTACAGAGAAACAACAAAGGAACCAAACCCTTCCCTTGGAACAAACAACAGATGGTTCTTTTGGATTACAAACATTATCGACTTGGGATTCCGGTCAGTCTATGTCATTGAGATTCAACAGATACATGAAGTTGGAAGAAAGTTATGTATTTGAGGATTTGTCAGTCTTGTGAGCAGTTAACCTTGTGGTTAAAGAGATGAGTTGATCATCCTTTCATCCAAAGTTTGTGGTAGAATTCCAGGAGTTTTCGACAATTTTTTTTTGTGGCCAAGTATATTGATTTGATTAAAGAGAATAGTGAACAAGAACTCTCAGACCAATTAGTTACACTCAAGATTCAATGAAATGGATGAAATGTTATAGAGGATCATTGCTATATTTGATTCCAAGGATGTTCCCATTAGGATTTGGTACTGATATGACAGATATCTTTGGCCATCTTGCGAGATCTGACTGATTAATCCATGTGTCAAGATTCACTTTAAATGTTATATTAAACGTTGAATTTAACTAGAAGTTTATTATGATTAGGGGTTCGTTATTAGTAGCCTCTCCTATACAATTTCAGAAGCGATTTCGTGACTCGAATCAACCTGACCATTGATTAAACAACCCGAGGCAAATAGCAGTTGTTGTTCAACCTACATATAACAATTGGCATATCAGGTCAAGTCTGATGTGCACAAAGTTCTAATTTCTAGACATCGAAAGTTCAAGTCATTACCATGTATCTAAGCTAGCTTTCGATTAAAGCTTATGAACAAAAGCACTTGAGCACATATAATTAGAACACACAAGCATCTTGTTGACTTACTAATGCTGATGAGCATTGCATTGACCTATATAGTCAACACTCAGTCAACTCCTCTTTCAAAGTCTAGTCTCCTGTACGATCCAAAACTTACATTTTGTCCATGTTTAATATGAACTGAAGTAGAAGTCAAATGGATGAATAACCTACTCATGTTAGTTGACCAGAAACTCATCTCTCTTGCAGAGAGCATAAATGATGGTTGGTTGGCCAACTCTCTTCACTGCTCCTGTCAAGAATAAATGGAAGGTGGGCAAACAACCACCAGAAGGAAGACAAGAATATAAATTCTTAGCTATTAGATTCCCAGCAATTGGTACATGAATTGGTGGCATGAGGTTTCCTCTCTCAGATTGTCCTCTGTTCCTCCTCCATCATTAATGTGATTCCTACATGCATCCATACCAAAGATTCGATGCAAGAAACAAACTCTGGTGGACAGACTAACAAAGTATAATAATAATAGACTTACATCATGTTTGTGTTTTATCAGAAAATATAACTTTTCTTGAACAGAGTTTATGAACACAAAATAGTTTCACACACAAAAATCTCACAAATCCTCTTTGCTCATGTGAGGTGTTCACATCACCTCCTGAGGAGATCCAAGTCAATATATATCATCTTGTGACAGGGACAATCATAAGTCCAAGGATAGTATAAACAAATGTGGGCAGATATGTGCTTACAGCAGAAAATATGGAAATTGTTGTTTTTGAGAGCTGATGGGGAACAGATGATATTGGAGTTGATAGAGTTAGACCTACCAAATCTGTGGCATCCTGTTCAATTATTTAAGCATCATGAGATGGTGGTGTTGCATGTCAAAAGATGATAAAGAATGCTTGCAGGAAATATGGTTTGTTGAAGTTTTGGAGGATTAAAGCATTAAAATTGTCTGGTAGGCTTAACCTAATCACTGATGATGATTAGAAACTCCTATAATTGTTTGGCTCTTTGTCCCATCAAATTGCTTTTTCTTCTTCTTTCTTCATCCTGTATGCCTTTCCATTTTTTAAGGCCATTCATGTACAAGACAGTACAGTAAAGAAGATGAAGTCCAGCTACTGTTACTCGTGACTTGGGCCCTTTCACTATGTGACTTCACTGATAATCCAATCTAAATAAATTTCATCACCATGATCTTTGACATGCACAGAGAAATCCCACTAGTGCAGTCTTCTGATACATGAGCTAGTCATGTGGCCAATCTTTCCCCACAAGAGAAGTGAGAAGGAAAAAGCAGTAGCTTTCCGAGGAAAGATTGGCAGATGCCCATCATGAGTCCAGGGGAGAGTAGTACTTAACTTTACGCCTGGCCGTAGCCACACCAATTCCTGCAAGCAATCAATTGCATTACCTGTTCTTCATAGGACAGGAGAGTCAGCTGGCAAATGCTGTTCCTTACAGTGATCAATGTGCGGAAGTCCTTTTCCTATGTCCAATTGCAGTCACAAATGTGCCATCTTCCAACCAGGAATAGAGGTTTATTCCATGCATTGATTCATGTCTCCCTGATAAAACCCTTCCACTCTCCTAAAACCGAAAACCTGTATTCCTTTGATGCAGTAGGTGATTTGGTGGACTTGTAAGCTTCAAATGATGATGATGAAGAAGAAAGAAGAAGAATCTGTTGTTGTGTGGACCGCCATCAGCTCTGCAATCACCAGCTTCGCATGGTGTCTACGGAGAATGTGAACGCTGAGCAACTCTTCCACTGGAGTTCACAGCACATGTTAAAGGGAAGAGAAAGAAACGCGCAAACACTACATTCCCTCCCCCTTCCTTTTTCTCTTCTCATGTGTCCACTGACACATGTCTCTTCTCCCTCCTCTTTCTCTCTCTCCCAGCGTGCTCAGCCATTGGCCATATGATTTAGGTAAATTGAGCCACAGGTAAGAGCAGTTTGGCTCAACACTAAAAAGCAGCAGCACTTTTTATGAAGGGTTCAGAGTTCAGACCATGAGAAGTCCTTTGTGTGAGCTGTGTTCTTATTTTATAGCTTCCTACAGTTGTTTCTTCCTGGCTGTACTCTTTCTATATGCCAGGATTTGTTGAACAACTCCCTCCTCCTTTTCTTCTTCTCCTCCTCCTCCTCCTTCCCAATGAGATATGAGCTGCTTCGAGGCACCACTATGAGTCCAAAGAGTAATGGAACTGCTGCTTTACTGCTGTCTTCGCTTCTTCTGCTCCTTGAGCTGGTGTTGGGTCTCAACCATGATGGCGTGCTGCTGCTCCACTTCAAGTACTCCATCGTCTCCGACCCCATCGCTGCGCTTAGAGACTGGAACTACGACGACGCCACGCCGTGCTCGTGGAACGGCGTCATGTGCATGGGCTTCCCGGACGCCACCACCACCCTCAACTGGACTGCTACCAGCTTTCATGGGGATGGCCAGGCCTCGACCGCTTCGAGGGTGATCGGTTTGGTGCTTCCTAATTCTCAGCTATTGGGCTGCATTCCGCCGGAGCTCGGCCTCGTCGAGCACCTCCGCCACCTCGACCTCACCGGCAACGCCCTCAACGGCACCCTCCCGCCCTCCATCTTCGACGCGTCGGAGCTGCATGTGCTGTCGTTGGCCAACAACGAGATCTCCGGTGAGCTCCCTGAGCTCGACGGCCGCACGAGCAGCCTCCAGCTGCTAAATCTCTCCGACAACGCATTGGTGGGTACGGTGCCAGCCGGTCTTAGCCTTCTCCCGAACCTCACCGTCGTCGCCCTTGCCAATAATTACCTCTCCGGCGAACTCCCCGGAGGCGGGCTCGGCGGGATTGAGTACTTGGATCTGAGCTCCAACCTCATCAATGGCTACCTGCCGCCGGATTTCGGGGGGCAAAGCCTCCGGTACCTGAACTTATCTTACAACCGGATCGACGACGTGATTCCGCCGGAATTGGCATCGAAAATTCCGGACAACGCCACCGTGGATCTCGCATTCAACAACCTCACCGGAGGAATCCCACAGACCGGAGCTTTCGCCTCGCAGGAGCCGGCGGCGTTCGCAGGGAATCCTGATCTTTGCGGGAAGCCGCTCAAGAATCTCTGTACGATTCCTTCCACCCTCTCCAATCCTCCCGAAACCCCTTCGGCGCCCAAGTCTCCTCCGGCCTTCGCGGCGATTCCCAAAAACGCGGCGGAGGGAACTTCCCCGTCCGGCAGCGGGCAAGCTCAGGGGGGACTTCGACCGGCGGTGATCATCGCTATAGCGGTCGGAGATGTCGTCGGCATCGGGGTTCTCTTCGCAGTGTTGTATTACGTGTACCATGTGAAGAAGAGGAAGAGACTACAGCCACAGCAGCAGCAGATGAAGGGAGTCGGAGCCGTTGGCACGAGGGAGGAGCAGCCACCGGCATCCTCCGAATCCAAAGGCTTTGGTGGGCTCTCATGCTGTCTAACGAAGAAGGGCGAGGAAGAAGAATACAGCGAAGAGACCTCTGACTCCTCGGCCTCCGAAACAGAAGCAGAATGGGAGGGACCGCATGAGAAGGGAGCCAAGGGGGAGGCTGGCGGAAGAACCCCACCGCAGCAGAAGCAACAGGAGGCTACTCTGGTCGCTGTCGACGGCGAGACGGAGCTGGAGATGGATACTCTGCTCACAGCCTCGGCTTACATACTCGGCGCCACTGGGTCGGGCATCGTCTACAAGGCAGTGCTTGCCGACGGCACCGCCTTGGCCGTCCGCCGAATAGGCGAGAGCAGTGCCATCGACAAGCTGAAGTACTTCGACGCGCTGGTGCGGAACATCGCCAAGTTCCGCCACCCGAACGTCCTCCGCCTGCGGGGATACTACTGGGGTGCTGACGAGAAGCTCCTCATCCATGACCACGCCTCTAATGGCAGCTTGGCCAACGTCTCATTCACCAGTAAGTATCGCCATTACTCCTCTCTTTGATTCGCCAACAACTTGGTACTCAACAGGGTTCGATCGTCGTTCTCAGAGAAGCCGGGCTCGTCGCCGTTTCACCTGAGCTGGGAATCGCGGCTTCGGATCGCGCGAGGAGTAGCACGGGGACTCGCATACCTCCATGAGAGGAAGGGTGTGCATGGCAACGTGAAGCCAAGCAACATACTGTTGGACGCAGACATGGAGCCAAAGATCGGCGACTTCGGTCTCGATCGGCTTACGTCGGGCGACGGAGGCCACCGGCTGGGCACGTCGGCCCGGCAGTTCGGCAGCCAGCGGTCGGTGCAGTCGCAGAGCAGCTTGCCCGACCTGTCGCCGCCGGTGGCGGGAGCCAGCCCCTGCGGGTCTTCCTCCGGAGCTCCCTACCAGGCACCGGAGTCCCTGCAGAACCTGAAGCCCAACGCCAAGTGGGACGTGTTCTCCTTCGGGGTGGTGCTGCTGGAGTTGCTCGCCGGGAGGGTGCTGTCGGAGCCTGAGCTCGGCCAGTGGAACGGGGGGTTTGCGGGGGAGGAGAGGAACAGGGTGGTGAGGGTGGCCGACCCGGGGCTGAGGGGCGAGGTGGAGGGCAAGGAGGAGGCGCTACTGAGCTGCTTCAAGCTGGGGTTCGCCTGCTGTACCATCAATCCCCAAAGGAGGCCCTCCATGAAGGAAGCTGTTCAGGTGCTGGAGAAGATAGTCACCACTACTTCTTCCTCCTCCTCCTCCTCGTGAGCTGCTGTAGACGTACAGTAACTCTAACCTAGTGAGTCTGTGTTGCCATTAACCTTTTTCCATTGTAACGCCCACTGATTTGTTTGTGTTGATGTGTTCAAAGCTTGAGGAAGAATCTCTCTGCTGCTGTTGTGGGGTAATGCAGTGATCAGTATTTACTATAGTTTGAGGAAAAATCTCTGTTCTTTCTCTGTTTTCTTTGAAGACAACAAATTAACTATGGTGGTTAATTTGATTCAACCTTTGGCACACATATAACCAAATCAAACTTGGGTTCATTGAGACATGGATGGAAAGCCTTGCCTTGCATGCTGTTCTTGCTGAGGACTAATCTTTGTTGAAGGAACAATAATTGTCTTGAAGAGCAAAACTCTTAACTAAATCAGAATGGTGGATTAAGTTGCTCCAGGTGCATTGCAGATGTTTTCTCTGTAAGACTATCTAATTAAAAGAGGCTTAGGACCTAAATTTATTTGGTCTGGCCAAATCTAACTCATAGGTTTCTCGAATTGCAAGAGTACAATTTTTTCTGTATTATTGTTTTTTCTTTCTGGGTTGGCTTAGGTTTCATGGAACTCAAAATTCACATATGATAGTCAAATCAATGGACGATAGTATTGGAGTGGTTGAGCAACCCAACTCAATTTAGATTTGACTTGTATTAGGAGTCTTTGGTTCTCCTATTGACGTACTTCAAAATATTGGATGCGGTATTCACTTGTATTAAGATCGATGTTAGGTTTATATTATAGTAGATTTTGGTTATTCGAGTTAGAGGTTGATTGTTGCTTTTTGAGTTGATCTCAATGAAAAATTCTTCGAGTCATACATCTAAACTTCTACAAAATTACGTTGGAGGCGTTTCTTACAAAGGTCATTTTGATTTTGAAGTTAGTAGAACAAGTCGAACTGAAATTGTTTAGTGTCATGGGATATGCTTGTGAGACCTCTTTTATAGTGGAGGTTCGGAGTTATTACATTCGCTTATTACACGGTTTGTATTCTGGGCGTGAGATTTGATCGTAACCACCACTAACATGTGTCGAACTTAGATTGTATAACTCCTCATCACATAGTATTCATGATGGTGACAAGTGGCTGGCCAAGTGGCATCATCGCATCAGCCACGTGGGGTCCTTTGGTTAACTGCATGGAGCTAGTGGATAGTTAATGCCTCCACTGTCTATGTAGAGCCAATATGATGAAAGAGAGCCAACGTGCCAACGGGTTGCATTTGACATGGTGGCCACATCATCTATGTCATAATAGCTCTAAAAATGAATTATATTGTATGGAAAGAAAAAAGTGATTTAGACCTTTTTAATCATACCCATGCCCATCTTTTATAATCGATCCTCCCTAATCCTTAACAAATAGGAAAATATTCTTTGTATATAAAAAAATATTTGAAGAATGTTTTTTATTGAGATTTCGATGAATGTGGTATATTTGATTCGAAGTAAAATTTTCTCTCAATCCAAATCGAAGAATATCAATACGCAATATGAAGAATATCAATATCTGAATCGAATTAAAGAATATCAAGACTAATCTAAATCGAATCGAATCGAATGGAATCGAAGAATATCAATACGTAATATGAATCGTACAATCAATCCTTAGCAACGTAAAATTATTCTCTTAATCCTATATCCACTCTCATGAATGCTTTCCTAACAATTGTGAGACAAGCAATATGTACATGTCTTTTACAATGCTGCAATACCAACGACCAACAAATTAAATTAAATGCATTTGAAACCAGAGGACCAAATAATCCCTTCTCGCATCAAATTCTCTATGCGAAGCCTCCTTATCTCGTGGTTATTCTCTGTGAATCCCTTATGCAGGCTTTTCATCATTTATGCATATGTATGGCGTTAAAAGTTCAAATATGAACTCTTGAAGTGATTGATTTCCATCTGCAAGTGTTATTCTTTCTTCCCTTCCCTTCCCTTGTGTTTTGCTTAGAATCATTCAGATCCACAAGTCACATATGAAACCTGCAAATCCAAGTTTGTGATGGTATGTATACTTAGATGTATTGTGTTACTTCAGAATGTGATAGGGGAAGTTTGTGAAAGGGTAATCCAATGGGATTGATCATGCTAATCGCTGCTACATTGGCAACTATGTTGTTGTAGATATATTCAAATAATAACCTAAAATTTAATCTTATATTGGCTTCAAAATGTATTCATTTTTTCTAGCAAATAGTAAATAATAATAATAATAAAATCATAAGTCTCAATTATTTGGGTCAACTATTCGGATCATTTGTTGCTATACGTAAAAAAATTATATATTTAGTTATATTCATATTACTTAGATTTTTATTTATAGTTTCTATTAGAATATTTTTCATATCTCTTCTTGTACTATTAATATTAATTATTTCATCTCACTATCACTCACATTTGCAAGTCTTCAAACATATGTCTATATCATCTTAAATGATTTTTTCATATCTTATTTTCTATTAAAACGAAACTCAATTGTTCATAAATAAAAATATTTCTTTTCCTATCTTTCCTAATAACTCCATGCATCTCACATTCTCATAACAAAAACTTTGACAATTGTAAAAAAAATATTTTATAGATGTGAGTAGTTAAGAAATATAATATATATATATATAGTTAATGTATGTTTTAGCTATTATTATTATTTATTATTGATGCATGTTTTCTTTCCTTGTATTTCTTTTGGAAACTAAAAGGCATTTACATTATAAAACGTTAAAACAATATGAGATTACTCCTTAGCCTTTTTAAAAGAATCATTTCATGAGTTTTTTACTTTGATATAATGGATTTTAAATTAGATAGTAAATCTAAATGATATTAGTTAGAAGTAACATACATGTAATTGCATATCAATCAAACCTAATATAAGGCTGTTAAGTTGTCGATTAAACCTATTATATACTATTAACTTATTTAAATCATAGTAATGTACGATTTTTGCTTAGTCTTTTTGTAATCTTTATCTCACATACGTAGGTATCATTCTTCGTTCAAAGACAGTTCGATTTAACTCATTAAGAACGAGTAAGATATTCGACAATCTAATTAATATACCTTACCTTGTCAAGTTAAGCACACTTTAGATGTGGGTAATCAAATGTCTTATGTCACATCGAGGATTTTTTTTTATATATATTTTCACAAAATAGATAAACATCACTTTATTCATCATTCATTGAAGTTAGTAGAACAAGTCGAACTGAAATTGTTTAGTGTCATGGGATATGCTTGTGAGACCTCTTTTATAGTGGAGGTTCGGAGTTATTACATTCGCTTATTACACGGTTTGTATTCTGGGCGTGAGATTTGATCGTAACCACCACTAACATGTGTCGAACTTAGATTGTATAACTCCTCATCACATAGTATTCATGATGGTGACAAGTGGCTGGCCAAGTGGCATCATCGCATCAGCCACGTGGGGTCCTTTGGTTAACTGCATGGAGTTAGTGGATAGTTAATGCCTCCACTGTCTATGTAGAGCCAATATGATGAAAGAGAGCCAACGTGCCAACGGGTTGCATTTGACATGGTGGCCAGATCATCTATGTCATAACAGCTCTAAAAATGAATTGCTGTATGGAAAGAAAAAAGTGATTAGACCTTTTTTAATCGTACCCATGCCCATCTTTTATAATCGATCCTCCCTAATCCTAAACAAATAGGAAAATATTCTTTGTATATAAAAAAATATTTGAAGAATATTTTTTATTGAGATTTCGATGAATGTGGTATATTTGATTCGAAGTAAAATTTTCTTTCAATCCAAATCGAAGAATATCAATAAGTAATATGAATCGAATTAAAGAATATCAATACTAATCGAAATCGAATCGAATCGAAGAATATCAATAAGTAATATAAATCGTACAATCAATCCTTAGCAACGTAAAATTATTCTCTTAATCCTATATCCACTCTCATGAATGCTTTCCTAACAATTGTGAGACAAGCAATATGTACATGTCTTTTACAATGCTGCAATACCAACGACCAACAAATTAAATTAAATGCATTTGAAACCAGAGGACCAAATAATCCCTTCTCGCATCAAATTCTCTATGCGAAGCCTCCTTATCTCGTGGTTATTCTCTGTGAATCCCTTATGCACGCTTTTCATCATTTATGCATATGTATGGCGTTAAAAGTTCAAATATGAACTCTTGAAGTGATTGATTTCCATCTGCAAGTGTTATTCTTTCTTCCCTTCCCTTCCCTTGTGTTTTGCTTAGAATCATTCAGATCCACAAGTCACATATGAAACCTGCAAATCCAAGTTTGTGATGGTATGTATACTTAGATGTATTGTGTTACTTCAGAATGTGATAGGGGAAGTTTGTGAAAGGGTAATCCAATGGGATTGATCATGCTAATCGCTGCTACATTGGCAACTATGTTGTTGTAGATATATTCAAATAATAACCTAAAATTTAATCTTATATTGGCTTCAAAATGTATTCATTTTTTCTAGCAAATAGTAAATAATAATAATAATAAAATCATAAGTCTCAATTATTTGGGTCAACTATTCGGATCATTTGTTGCTATACGTAAAAAAATTATATATTTAGTTATATTCATATTACTTAGATTTTTATTTATAGTTTCTATTAGAATATTTTTCATATCTCTTCTTGTACTATTAATATTAATTATTTCATCTCACTATCACTCACATTTGCAAGTCTTCAAACATATGTCTATATCATCTTAAATGATTTTTTCATATCTTATTTTCTATTAAAACGAAACTCAATTGTTCATAAATAAAAATATTTCTTTTCCTATCTTTCCTAATAACTCCATGCATCTCACATTCTCATAACAAAAACTTTGACAATTGTAAAAAAAATATTTTATAGATGTGAGTAGTTAAGAAATATAATATATATATATAAAGTTAATGTATGTTTTAGCTATTATTATTATTTATTATTGATGCATGTTTTCTTTCCTTGTATTTCTTTTGGAAACTAAAAGGCATTTACATTATAAAACGTTAAAACAATATGAGATTACTCCTTAGCCTTTTTAAAAGAATCATTTCATGAGTTTTTTACTTTGATATAATGGATTTTAAATTAGATAGTAAATCTAAATGATATTAGTTAGAAGTAACATACAAGTAATTGCATATCAATCAAACCTAATATAAGGCTGTTAAGTTGTCGATTAAACCTATTATATACTATTAACTTATTTAAATCATAGTAATGTACGATTTTTGCTTAGTCTTTTTGTAATCTGGTTAACTGCATGGAGCTAGTGGATAGTTAATGCCTCCACTGTCTATGTAGAGCCAATATGATGAAAGAGAGCCAACGTGCCAACGGGTTGCATTTGACATGGTGGCCACATCATCTATGTCATAATAGCTCTAAAAATGAATTATATTGTATGGAAAGAAAAAAGTGATTTAGACCTTTTTAATCATACCCATGCCCATTAGCGGTAGAGGAAGATCCGCTCTCAACTGGAATTCGATTTAGTACTAGAGAGAGACTGCTCTGAAAATCAAAAACAAAGAAAATATTTGAAGAATGTTTTTTATTGAGATTTCGATGAATGTGGTATATTTGATTCGAAGTAAAATTTTCTTTCAATCCAAATCGAAGAATATCAATAAGTAATATGAATCGAATTAAAGAATATCAATACTAATCGAAATCGAATCGAATCGAAGAATATCAATAAGTAATATAAATCGTACAATCAATCCTTAGCAACGTAAAATTATTCTCTTAATCCTATATCCACTCTCATGAATGCTTTCCTAACAATTGTGAGACAAGCAATATGTACATGTCTTTTACAATGCTGCAATACCAACGACCAACAAATTAAATTAAATGCATTTGAAACCAGAGGACCAAATAATCCCTTCTCGCATCAAATTCTCTATGCGAAGCCTCCTTATCTCGTGGTTATTCTCTGTGAATCCCTTATGCAGGCTTTTCATCATTTATGCATATGTATGGCGTTAAAAGTTCAAATATGAACTCTTGAAGTGATTGATTTCCATCTGCAAGTGTTATTCTTTCTTCCCTTCCCTTCCCTTCCCTTCCCTTGTGTTTTGCTTAGAATCATTCAGATCCACAAGTCACATATGAAACCTGCAAATCCAAGTTTGTGATGGTATGTATACTTAGATGTATTGTGTTACTTCAGAATGTGATAGGGGAAGTTTGTGAAAGGGTAATCCAATGGGATTGATCATGCTAATCGCTGCTACATTGGCAACTATGTTGTTGTAGATATATTCAAATAATAACCTAAAATTTAATCTTATATTGGCTTCAAAATGTATTCATTTTTTCTAGCAAATAGTAAATAATAATAATAATAAAATCATAAGTCTCAATTATTTGGGTCAACTATTCGGATCATTTGTTGCTATACGTAAAAAAATTATATATTTAGTTATATTCATATTACTTAGATTTTTATTTATAGTTTCTATTAGAATATTTTTCATATCTCTTCTTGTACTATTAATATTAATTATTTCATCTCACTATCACTCACATTTGCAAGTCTTCAAACATATGTCTATATCATCTTAAATGATTTTTTCATATCTTATTTTCTATTAAAACGAAACTCAATTGTTCATAAATAAAAATATTTCTTTTCCTATCTTTCCTAATAACTCCATGCATCTCACATTCTCATAACAAAAACTTTGACAATTGTAAAAAAAATATTTTATAGATGTGAGTAGTTAAGAAATATAATATATATATATAAAGTTAATGTATGTTTTAGCTATTATTATTATTTATTATTGATGCATGTTTTCTTTCCTTGTATTTCTTTTGGAAACTAAAAGGCATTTACATTATAAAACGTTAAAACAATATGAGATTACTCCTTAGCCTTTTTAAAAGAATCATTTCATGAGTTTTTTACTTTGATATAATGGATTTTAAATTAGATAGTAAATCTAAATGATATTAGTTAGAAGTAACATACAAGTAATTGCATATCAATCAAACCTAATATAAGGCTGTTAAGTTGTCGATTAAACCTATTATATACTATTAACTTATTTAAATCATAGTAATGTACGATTTTTGCTTAGTCTTTTTGTAATCTTTATCTCACATACGTAGGTATCATTCTTCGTTCAAAGACAGTTCGATTTAACTCATTAAGAACGAGTAAGATATTCGACAATCTAATTAATATACCTTACCTTGTCAAGTTAAGCACACTTTAGATGTGGGTAATCAAATGTCTTATGTCACATCGAGGATTTTTTTTTATATATATTTTCACAAAATAGATAAACATCACTTTATTCATCATTCATAAATATTTATTACAATTCATTTATTCATCAAATCATAAATAACAAAGTAAACATAGTGATGTTAACTTCAAGAATCATCCAAATGGCTCTACTTAGCGGTAGAGGAAGATCCGCTCTCAACTGGAATTCGATTTAGTACTAGAGAGAGACTGCTCTGAAAATCAAAAACAAAGAAAATTCAGCAACGCTGAGTATAATATAAATCGTACAATCAATCCTTAGCAACGTAAAATTATTCTCTTAATCCTATATCCACTCTCATGAATGCTTTCCTAACAATTGTGAGACAAGCAATATGTACATGTCTTTTACAATGCTGCAATACCAACAGCAGATGAAAAAACTGTCCAGCCGCCACGTTTGACGGCCCGCTAATCCCCGAAGGGAATTGACCTACCTGCTCTCGGCAGGGAAATAACATAATCTCTCACTGGTCATGTCCATATTGGGATGAAATAACATATTTAAAATATTTTTTTTTTCAAACATCATCAATATCAAATAATACAAATTAGCCCTCAATTGACTTGAACTCTAGTTCAATCGATCTAATTGAACTCAATTTACTAGAACAAGTGTTATTCTTTCTTCCCTTCCCTTCCCTTGTGTTTTGCTTAGAATCATTCAGATCCACAAGTCACATATGAAACCTGCAAATCCAAGTTTGTGATGGTATGTATACTTAGATGTATTGTGTTACTTCAGAATGTGATAGGGGAAGTTTGTGAAAGGGTAATCCAATGGGATTGATCATGCTAATCGCTGCTACATTGGCAACTATGTTGTTGTAGATATATTCAAATAATAACCTAAAATTTAATCTTATATTGGCTTCAAAATGTATTCATTTTTTCTAGCAAATAGTAAATAATAATAATAATAAAATCATAAGTCTCAATTATTTGGGTCAACTATTCGGATCATTTGTTGCTATACGTAAAAAAATTATATATTTAGTTATATTCATATTACTTAGATTTTTATTTATAGTTTCTATTAGAATATTTTTCATATCTCTTCTTGTACTATTAATATTAATTATTTCATCTCACTATCACTCACGTTTGGAAGTCTCCAAACATATGTTTATATCATCTTAAATGATTTTTTCATGTCTTATTTTCTATTAAAACGAAACTCAATTATTCATAAATAAAAATATTTCTTTTCCTATCTTTCCTAATAACTCCATACATCTCACATTCTCATAACAAAAACTTTGACAATTGTAAAAAAAATATTTTATAGATGTGAGTAGTTAAGAAATATAATATATATATATATATAGTTAATGTATGTTTTAGCTATTATTATTATTTATTATTGATGCATGTTTTCTTTCCTTGTATTTCTTTTGGAAACTAAAAGGCATTTACATTATAAAACGTTAAAACAATATGAGATTACTCCTTAGCCTTTTTAAAAGAATCATTTCATGAGTTTTTTACTTTGATATAATGGATTTTAAATTAGATAGTAAATCTAAATGATATTAGTTAGAAGTAACATACATGTAATTGCATATCAATCAAACCTAATATAAGGCTGTTAAGTTGTCGATTAAACCTATTATATACTATTAACTTATTTAAATCATAGTAATGTACGATTTTTGCTTAGTCTTTTTGTAATCTTTATCTCACATACGTAGGTATCATTCTTCGTTCAAAGACAGTTCGATTTAACTCATTAAGAACGAGTAAGATATTCGACAATCTAATTAATATACCTTACCTTGTCAAGTTAAGCACACTTTAGATGTGGGTAATCAAATGTCTTATGTCACATCGAGGATTTTTTTTTATATATATTTTCACAAAATAGATAAACATCACTTTATTCATCATTCATAAATATTTATTACAATTCATTTATTCATCAAATCATAAATAACAAAGTAAACATAGTGATGTTAACTTCAAGAATCATCCAAATGGCTCTACTTAGCGGTAGAGGAAGATCCGCTCTCAACTGGAATTCGATTTAGTACTAGAGAGAGACTGCTCTGAAAATCAAAAACAAAGAAAATTCAGCAACGCTGAGTAGGAACCCCAAAAGTCAACTCAAAATGTATACATGATCAAAATTCAATCATCTCATTGGCGTATATCAAATACCCGAAG
>LVTN01000140.1:440356-465251 GCA_001649415.1 Musa itinerans
CATAATGTAAGTAAGCATGTGAAACTTATGGGTTTTTTTTTAATCCTTTCGAATTTTATTTATTTAAAAGGAATATATTTATACACCTAATTTTTGCCTTCAAGTTAATAAAAAAGCAAAAAATAGTGTCTCTCCAAAATTGATAAAAGAAAAGTATTATTGAAATTAGTAAGAGATATTTTTTATAATATTTGAAACAAGAAACATCATTTGATAGAAAAAAAGAAATATTAAAAAAATAAAAAAGGATAAATTCCTAAAAAAATTCTGACTTTTGAATGTTCGTATAGAATATCTCAATTTTTAAAAATTATCATATAGATCCATTTTCTTTATGAAGGATGATTTTACCATTGATCACCTCTATCGTTAGTCATTTTTGTAATAGGCTACCTCAGCACATCGACCATGCCAATTTCGTATGTTGGTCGACAAGCTACCAACGCTAACCCTAGTCGCTTTTCTCACTTTCATTACTCGTAGACCTTCCTTGTCGTCGATTGTGAGCAAAGAGATGGTGCAGCTTGCATGCTCTTACCTCATCGTTGATCATTTAGAAGGGAGGTGTTGTAGGTGAAAAAGGAGAGGGCGTGACCTACACACCCTCATAATTGATCGTGAGCAAGGAATGAGAATAGGCAGGCCCACATATAGAGGTACAATGAACGATTGTTTAAAACAAATAGAGATGGAAGTGAAAATAAGCCAGACGAAGAGAGAGATAAAATAATTTTTTTTAAAATAAAAAAATATTATAAAACAAATTAAAAATTAAAACATTACACAAGACTTTCTAAAAATTTATATTTTTTTAAAATTCGCTCAAAAAAATTTCAGAAAAATCGTTCATAAAAGAAAGAAAAAAAAAGTAAAAAAGCTTACGTGGAGATTAACAGGAGGTGGATTACGGTGATGACGGTAGCAGTACAGTCCTTCCAAAAAAAAAACCAAACCAAGCGTCGTCGTGTGGGGTTTTTTTCCGGCGGTTGGAGCGATACCGACATGAGCGGTTGGAGGAAGGGAGCGACAGGAGGGTACGTTACGGAGAGAGAAAGGAAGAGGACGAGACGTTACTCCATCTCCTCCTCCATCACTACACCCGAGCTCTCTCCCCAACTGCTCACCACTCCCGTCCTGCTCCTCGTCACACTTAAATGCATATAATAAATATAAAACAACATACCACGGATGTTAGAAACCAGTGGCTGACCGAGCAATTGGCGAGAGGATACGGTCGACACGCCAACAAACTCTCTCGCGATTTTGAGAGCGAGATGTCATCAACCTGATGGCACCGCGGCGTCGGATGCGACCATTGCAGAGCGGTCGAACCTCGTCGATCAAAACCATGCCGAATCGAATTAAATGGAGTTGGACGTTTCAGAAGGGAACAAAAAGGAACCAACAGCCTCCCCATACCTCTGTGACGCGCCGTACTGCGACCGCGTCAGAGGGCCATTCGAGAAGGGGAAACGCGAGTTATTCCTGCAGTTGGAGCGGGAAAAGATTCACTTGCGCGCATCAGTATTTAGAGAAAGAAAAGAAAAAACAATCAATGCAATTCTGTTCATACCCGGTCGGTAGTACCCTTCGTACTCGCCTTGTGGTTGGAGAAGTAGATGGGCCCCAGCAATCAACCTGGGAGGGACCAGCTGCGAGGAAGATATTTATTATATGGCAAAGTGGCGCGAAAAGAGGAGAGGTAGAGACGGCGACGCGTGTTCGTCATCCAGCTGTACTCAATCAAACCGCCTTTCTGGTGGAGACTGGAGAGGCGGTCGGGTACGAGTAACGTCCTGTAACCGGTCGCGCTAACCGGTTACTCCCGGTATCTTCCCAACTCCCTCCCCTCTCTCTCCTCTGTAAACTAACCCCGGTTGTTCTCCTTTCTCTTCGTCTTTCCCTATTCCTCTTTCATCTTCGGTAACTCTCTCTCCTAAATTAAACGCAAGAAAAGAGGCGATTCTGAGCACCTTCTGCTCTCAGATCCATCGCTAGGGCTTGTGATTTTTATTCTTTTATTCTTCGCTAGTTGGGGGTCGTCGGTCGAAGGATGTCGTCGATGGTGAGGACTTCGGTAGTTGGGCGGAGTAAGGGGATGGATCGGATCAAGGGGCCGTGGAGCATCGAGGAAGACGAGGCGCTGCGGCGGCTGGTGGAGCGGCATGGCCCGAGGAACTGGACCTTGATCAGCCGGTCCATCCCTGGGCGTTCCGGCAAGTCGTGCCGCCTCCGGTGGTGCAACCAGCTCTCGCCCCAGGTGGAGCATCGCCCCTTCACGCCGGAGGAGGACGAGACAATCATCCGCGCCCATCGCCGGTTTGGTAACAAGTGGGCCACCATTTCCCGCCTCCTATCGGGCCGCACCGACAACGCCATCAAGAACCACTGGAACTCCACCCTCAAGCGGAAGTGCAGCCCGACCACCTTTGCCGCCGCGGCCGACGGCGCCGGGGGATCCGCCTTGGCGCTGGACCGCGACGAGGAGACCGCAGCGGGGCCTCTGAAGAGGGCGAGCAGCGTCGGGCCAGTACACGCGTCCGCTAGCGCGCAACTTTGCCTGAGCCCTGGGAGCCCAACAGGGTCGGATTTGAGCGACTCCAGCCACCATGGCCACCCGGCAGCGGCGGCGTCTTGCATTTACCGTCCAATCCCCAGAACCGCCGGCATCACCGTACCCCCTTCCTCTTCTCCTTCCACTGCCACCTTCCAAGAACACGACCTTCAGATCGAGGCGACCGGCGTCTCCTGTACTGCGTCACCATCTTCATACGCCAAGGACGATCCTTTGACATCGTTGACTCTATCGCTCCCTGGAACGGATCGAACAGTCACCTCCAACCAGATCCACCAGTGCCCTGATGCAAAGACCGGCGACGATCGGCCGCCGCATCGCCCGTTCCAATTCAGCGCCGAGTTGTTGGCGGTGATGCAAGAGATGGTCCGCAGTGAGGTGAGGAGCTACATGTCCTGTTTGGAGCAGCGCGGCATCACGCGCACCCATCCGCCTCCTGAGGCGGCCATTTGCGACGCCGCCCCCAAGCGAATTGGACTAATGAACATCGATTAGCTTATCAGTCCTCGCTGTAGCACTGAACAGCGTAGAAGAAAGGCGGCGACATCGAATTTATTTTTTGTTTATTTTCCTGCTTTTTCTTGTTCTAAATCCGTCGCGTTCTCTTCGAACCAATAAGCTGATGCTATCTATAAGACATGTTCAAAGAAATAGATAAGAAAAAAGAGCCTTTTGTTTCTGTTTCGTTTAATGTGGTCGGCAGGGCAGGAAGAACTGCCGTGAAAAGATGTGCTGTGGCTGGCGACAATTGAACGAGTCCCATGGTGATTTAATACTTGGGGGTAAGCTGTTTCTTATCGTACTCTGCAGTTGTCAAGACAGGATTACCTTCTACGACTCTCGGAAGACTGAAACAACGGCGGCTCCACGGCTGTACCACTTGCAAACACTAACCCAACGGTTTCTTCCATCTTCAACAGTGAAAGATATTTTTCGATGGGTCGCGTTACAGAGAGACGGCTTAAGAGCAACAATAACAAATTACAAATGTATTGCATACCTCATGTTTGGAGTTTGCTCACTGTGGAGTCTTGATTAGTCTTCACAATTCGACCGTCACATCAGAAGCAGATGGAACAGTTAGACACTGCATCACTAGTACCTGCCAACAAATGTATAACAATTGACGACCTGCTTAGAAAAAGACATTTCTTTTAGGTTCAACGACTGACGAAATCAAAGGAAGAACTTTGACGAGAAATTTGGGGGCATGTCAAATCGATGGGAAACTGACAGCAAAACAAACTGCGTAAGACACCAGACATCTCGTCACTGCAATAGACTAGCATTTGATAACAAGTCATTAGAACATCACATCAGTGCCGCCCACAATATAAAGGCCACCGACGTCTAAAAAAGTCAAAACGACATTATCAACAGAGTTGCTGCATAATTACTTTTTTAAGTTTGTCACGTCTGATGACCAATTTTACTTGCACAATTAACAAATTGAGGTTCAATTTAGTTATAAATCTTGAGAGCTTACATGAGTTCCTCTTCCCCCTACGATGAAAACACATCTTGCTTCACCATATAAAGGCTGGCCAAACCGGACCATACAAGAGCCGGATGAAAATAAGAGCTCCGACAGCTCGCTTTTGAGTGCGAGCTATAAATGCTGTAACTTCTGTTTGAAACGTTCTGTGATTTCATCCAATCCTGTGCAAACCATCATATGTAAAAAAAAGAAACGGTCTATGATTTTTCTGCAGTACCTTAAGACACCATGAAAAGTATGATATTTCTACCAATTTTTATATTTCTACAGAAAAATCCTGCTCTTGATCAGGGAAAAAGAGTACCAAGGAACAGCTTAAAGCAAAAAAAGACAATAGGCATCACCTTCAAAAGGAAACCAAATCCAGACATGAAATGAGTCACCATGTACAAAAATATACATAACGTAAAAGCCTTCTTATGTTTGCATTACATCAAATAAGGGTTGGCTGGCAAATACACTTGAAATATCGGAACCTTTTAAGCAGAAAACAATTATGCTAAGCACCGCAAACAGATTGCTCGACAAAAAATTAACTTGTTTGCTTAAAGAAGAGTGATGAGGAATAAAGTCCCATATATGCATGAATTTCCAATCAGAAGCCAACTTTAATTTCAAGCATTATGTCTCTTAGTCCAAAGACCAGAGCTCTCTGGTCATAGAAGGATTTATGGTAAATCATTTGAGTTCAAGACGAAACATAAAAACACCATAGAATTGGAATAGGAAGTATTGATTTCTATATTTCAGCATCGTACCTTCTCTGCAAGAGAACCCATGAAGACTCATCTATGAAAAACTCGTTCGGAGACAATATTTCTCTACTGCTCAGAAAACTATCCAAAACCCATTGTCAATCAGAGAGGCAAGCTCTGAACACCCCTGAAAAGTAAGATATATAATTACAGAGATGTGTGAATCCTAGACCTCACTAATTTCTTAAACCGCGGGCTGCAACTAGCGATGCCAAACCACAGAATCATGTCTCCGAGATGGTGATATAAAACACCAGGTTATGGCATGTGTTTGCATGTGTTAATGCTCACAGAAATATGCAGAACAATATATCAAAGAATACTATGCTCCAAACTTGCCTAACACTATAGAAATAACTTATTTCTGCAAAAAGGAAACCATAAGAAGCATAAAATAACATTATTGGAAAAATAAAGTATAAAAGCATTAGTAAAACTATTAAAAGTCCCTTTTACATGGAACATAAACAAGCATACTACAAAATCATAAGTATAAAGAAATAAGAAACAAAGTCTTAAAAGATAGGGAAGTCATACTTGAGAATTTTGTGAGTTGCTTCCTCTTCCCTGACATCATTAAGTAATTCAGACAAAAATGAATAAATATGTGAAATAAATGAAACTTCACACACGCAGCTCTAGTAACTAAGTGCATCAAACCTACTCACGTGGTGTGGATAAAACAATTTCTTTCTTCTTTTTTTTAGGTCAGTGTGCATGATAAAATATTAATTAATACTGTGAACAAATAATTTGGCCCTGCTTATCATGTATCATTTACATCTAAAAGCATCATTAGTTAGCTAAACATCAGTGGCTTTAAATATGCACTATAGATTGAGCACATTCGAGAAACCTAGCTTTCTTCACATTATTATCACATGTGTTATCATTTATGACGTCATCCTAATTCATAAGCTAAATACATCAATGCTGCTTGTCTTTTCATATATTCACTCAACCAAAAACTTCTAAATTCTATAATTTTCTCCAGAACTCAAGTTCAGAATTAATCTCAAGTAAGTTCTCATAACAATACAAAACCATTATCTGCAAACAATATAGAACTTGGACAACAATTGAAACCACAAAATATTTTTTATGGATGATCTTTCAAAAGCATGGAAAATAGTCTAAAAACAATAAGCTTGATATACTTGTCATTAGTGCATAACTTCAGTAACTTAATATCTTTTATGTTGTCCCCAAAGAGGAGAATGCATCAAAATTTTTATTCTTGGCAATAACGTCAAAGAAAAAGACGCTAATTTTTATGCACTAATGAACAATATTAAATCATAAATGAAGAGACGAGAAGTAGAAGCACCATAAGTAGCCCTTAATCTCATTAAAATATAAAGGAAAAAAGAAATTAGAGATCCTAAAATCAATTAAGAAAACATAACAGCCATGGCAGCAAAGATGTAAGTTAAAATAGGAGGCCATCTATCATGTCACAATTAGTTCAATGGAAACAAGGAATCTAGTAGATAAAATATAACTCCAAGTAGAAATATCAAGATTATCCAGAAGGGTAATTCATTCACCAACAGTAAAATGCATCTAACCAAGACAGACATGTCTTACATAATTCAAGACTTACTTATAGTGGGCTTCTGCAGATTAAGACAGTCTAGTTCATTTACTTATCTCCTTTCTACATTAGTATTAGCTCCTTACAAGGGCTATATTCTAGATTATGCAGAATCCAGTTTCTAACTGCACACATGACACCTTCCACTCAAAAAATTAGTATCTATTCAAGTGCAGGCATAAATGTTATATATGCTTCCACACATTTTATCTGATGGACACAAGTGAACACATTATTCTCCTTAAGATGTCCCCACAATTCTCATCCTACATAGGATCTGGTAAATGTTCTCATACTATATTCCCTGATTTGAGCTTCCCTTTTATTTGTGAAGTTCCTGATCCTCAAATTGATGATTTGCCTCCCAATAAATTTCAAGTTGATAATGATTGTCCACATAAAAAAATTTCCAGGGCTACATCCTTGTTTTTTTCTTTTTCACCTGAAAACAGGACCACATCTTTTATATGCACACCACTTCCACTTTTATTCGACAGCATACTTGAATCACACATATGTTTGCATACATATATTTGACTTCTAACATAGAAGATAACTCGTGTTATAATTCAGTTCACTCAGTTCAGTAAACCAGCGTCCATGTCATGCATACACAAAAACATCTTCATAGTAATTCTTGCAACCTAAGCTCAATACACTACAGTCTTGGATAAAAAGTGATCTGTCATCCTAACTGTACACTACGTCCATAAATCACTATCAACCACATGATGAGAAACCAAATTCCGTATTCATGCTTTCTATAACCAAGAATCAAAGATCCAATTGCAGATATCTGTTTCCTATGACCAATTGTTGAACCAGAATTAGTCCATTTCTTGCCACGATGCCACACCAAGAAAGAAAAAGTTGAGACACATCGATTAAAGATCGTTACCATTGATCGCAAATCATCTATCGGTGACCACAACGATGGCACAATCAAATCTCACACATGATCTCCACGGAGGCACGAGAAGATGACAAAGGAAGAGGTCGGAAACCCTAATGTTTAGGACGGATGGAGACCTTTGCTTCGTTGATGCGAGGGCCGTAATAGGGGAGGGTGTTGTTGGCCTAGGCGAAGGCACAGGGTTCAGTGGCCGCGTCTCCTCCGCCGTCTCCCTCATGGTAGTCTACTCTTCGCCGCTCGCTTCCCGTCATCGCACTCCCCATCACTTCCTTCTTTTCACCTCACCGCCCCTTTCCCTCCGCCGCTTAAAATTAAAATTTGTATATTTAAATATATATATATATATATGTATATATATATATGTATATATGTATATATATATGTATATATGTATATATATGTATATATGTATATATATATAATTTAAACTTGGAGGAACAAATAGACTTTTTTTTCAATTTTGTAAAGAATAAAAATATGAAATATATATTATTAAGGAAAAATATCGTTAACGTCTAGGCCAGTTCGACATGGTTTGGACCAATGTGCGTAGTATTGTCTAGATTATCTCTAAGGTAAAAATATCATATTTCCAAGATGTCACTTGTATGAAGATCGAGGTTGAAAGAGATTTTTCGACTTGATCACTCATACACTTAAGTTAGCAATCCAAAATATCAAAATATAGATTTGAATAGTTTGAAAAAAAGGTAGAGATTCTCCTGTAATATGTTTTTATAACTTAAATGATGAGAATATTGTTTGAGATTGTCTTCCTTGTCATAAAGGAAGAGAACAAAGCTTGTGATTACCTTCCTTGTCATAATAAATGATAAGTAAGCTTGTATTTTTCTGCTTTAAATCTTCATCTACATAGGTAGATGGATGGAGGGTGACTTAAATCTCATGTCTCCACCATGTGTTAGTCGATGGTAGATTCATTATCATTTATCTACATAAAGGCATGCTATAGGATTCTAACGAGAGAGGTTTGAAGCGCATCATTTAGTTCATACGACATGGTAGTATTCAGGATCTCATATTGCGGGTCAATTTTCTCAATTTACGTGTCTCAAGCACGTTGGGCCAACGTTTCTACCATAGTAGATTTCTCTTAACGTGGGTTGGGTTTCCTGACTCATGCGTCCTAAGCACATTTGGCCTTACGCCTCTACTATAACAGAAATTTCTTTACGTTGGTTGGGTTTTTCGACTCACGCGTCTTAAACACATTTGGCCTTGCACCTTTGTCATAGCGAATTTCTCGTTACACTAGTCGAGTTTCCCAACTCATGCATTTTTAAAGTATTTGGCCTAGCGCTTCAGCCATAACAGATATCTCTTTATGTAGGTCGGGTTTAATCGACTCACGCATCTCAAGCATAGTTGGCTTGGTGCCTCTACTATGGCAAATTTACCATGGCACGGGTCAAGTTTCCCGACTCATGCATCTCAGGCACATTTAATCTTATGCCACCGCCATAGCGAATTTCTCTTATGTGAGTCGAGTTTCCTGACTCATGCATCTCAAGCTCATTTAGCCTTGTGCCTCCGTCATAGCGAATTTCTCTTTATGTAGTTCGGGTTTTTTGATAAACTTGTCTTAGGCACATTTGGCCTTGAGACTATGCCATAGCGGATTTCTCTTTATACGGGTCAGGTTTCCCAACTCACGCGTCTCAAGCGCACTTGACCTTGCGCCTCCGTTGTAGCAAATTTCTTGTTACGCGCATCAAGTTTCCTAACGCATGCGTCTTGGGTGCATTTGGCCTGGTGCATCTGTTGTAACGGATTTATCTTAGCATGAGTCAGGTTTCCCAACTCACGTATCTCGGGGGCATTTGGCCTTGCGCCTTCACCATTGTAGGTTTATCCTAACGTGAGTCAAATTTTCTAACTCACACGTCTCGAGCTCATTTGGCCCTACACCACCATGATGGGTTTATCCTATCGTGGGTCAAATTTTTTGACTCACATACCCAGTTCATTTGGCCTTACGTCTCTGTTGTGGTAGATTTATCTTGGCATGAGTCAGATTTTTTGACTCACACACCTAGGGCTCATTTGGCCATACACTGTCATAGTAAGTTTATTCTAGCATTGGTTGGATTTTTTTAACTCACACATCTCGGACTCGTTTAGCCCTATGCCTCCACCACAACGGGTTTATTCTAGCATTGGTCAAATTTTTCGACTCACGCCTCGGGCTCATTGAGTCCTGCGCCTTCACCGTAGTAGGTTTATTTCCCAACTCATAAGTCTCGGGCTCATTTGGTCCTGTGTCGCCATGGTGGGCTTCAAATTTTTTTTTCTATCATAGCGAATTTTAAGTCCTCTCTCTACCGTGATGAATTTCATATCTTCCTGTCATGATGAGCTGTAAATCTTTCCTCCATCGTGATAGATTTCAAGTCATCTCTTCGTCGTGGTGGATTTTTTATCTCACTATCGTGGCGGGTTTTGAGGTCTCGCTTCGTCATGGTAGATTTCATGCCCTCTCTCTAGCATGGTAGATCTCTGACCTTCCCGCCATGGTAGGCATCTTGCGATTTGCCCTCGAAGAGACACTTGTCTTGATTGATGTGTAAAAATCTACGAAACTTAAAACTGCGTATAGTAAAGATTGTGTTACCTAGGGAAATTATATATCCCTGAATCCTTGCAGATCTCTAGAAGAGGGTGAAGGAGGTCAAGCGCCCTCCTCTCTAGCTGTGATCCACATAGTAGGGCTGCGATGACACTCCTCAAAACTCTAGGCCTGCTCTGAGATGGAGAGGGGGAGGAAAATAGGAAAGACAAGCAAAAGGCTCTCACCTATGAACCACTGAATCCCTCCTATTTATCGAGGTCCCCTATCAACTTTTCTTGGCCGAGTTCGACCTGCAAGTTCCTCGACCTGGTTAGTACCCTTTTGATCCTATTTCAGGGTCTTTCTGCTTATCTTGTGATGCCCTTGAGGCATGCCTGTGTCTTTCTTTTCACCCATTGATAGTGTCATGCTTTCAATGGTGGGAAATATCACCTTTCCGAATAGCGCTCAACTCATGACGCTACTTGATAGTATCGGGGAATGTCGGCATGTCGATATTACTTCGACTTGCACCTTTTTTGTCACTTGTTTTTTATTATGCAATGGGAGAAGTGACTACTGCATAGCCACTCGGGGGAGCTTCAAGATCAGCAGTGCCCCTTCCAACTATAAGAGTTGGAAGGAGCACTTCTTCCTTGTGAGTTCAAGTTAATATTAGGGGTTCAACCTCATCTAGTAGGCACATTGCATTAATAACACTTCTCTTTTCGAACGAGAAGGTAAATCAACTACTTCAACTAAGGGATATACTTTCTTCCTACGAGACAATCCAAAAGATAAATAAGGAGCATGTTGGGAAATCTTGGGGGCAACATCACATGCGCAGTAGAAGAACAGAAAAACAAAATCTCCAATTCCCAAAAAGATGTTCGTCGTCGTGCGAAGATTAATGTGTAAAAATCTGCAAAACTTAAAACTGTGTATAATAAAGATTGTGTTACCTAGGGAGATCGTATATCCCTGAATCCTTGCAGATCTCTAGAAGAGGGTGAAGGAGGTCAAGCGTCCTCCTCTCTAGCGGTGATCCATACAGTAGGGCTGCGACGACACTCCTTAAAACTCCAAGCCTGCTCTAAGGTGGAGAGGGGGAGGAAAATAGAAAGGGCAAGCAAAAAGCTCTCGCATATGAACCACTGAATCCCTCCTATTTATAGAGGTCCCCTATCAACTAACCATAATGGATCCTCCCATATTGGGTATTAGATATTCATCCAACTACCCAAGTCTCTTAAATTAGTAGATCTCTATCTAATAATCTCTCATGGGCTCTTATTGGATCTCGTTCATGAGATCCAATAATTCATGGGCTTATTGGATATCCAATAAGAAATAGGCTCCGCCTGATATCTTATATCTGAACCTCTACTCATCGCAACGCCTACCATATGTGTGTGACCCTCTAGGCCCAATATCGAGCTGGTCGTGAGTCATACTTGTCAAAACTCCTTCTGATTCAGTGAATTATTATCTTCATAATAATTCACTCGACTCATCGACTGCAGACGTACTAGGCCACTACGTCGTAGTCCCCAAACGATACAGAAGAATATAATCCATTAGACCTGTCTACTCGAGTCTCGCTCTAATCAGATTCTCTTAGATAACTCTTTTTTTCTCAATCCGAATGACCCTGGCCAGGGATTTACCTGAGCAAGAACACATAAGATATTCCTCTCATGACATCGAGAGTGGATGATCCTCTATCGACACTCAATAGCCCTCGTAAGGTTGACTACCACTCCCGAAGACCGGTTGTGCTAAATCTGGGACATCCAAACATATAAGTCTAGTATCAAAGAGTGGAGCACTCATATAGGACATCCTTGGTGTCTCAAGTCTAAGGACCAGATACACCACTGAGACTATAGAATCATTATCTGACAATAAGGAATCATCAACCATCTAGCATTCCGTAAGCGGATCAATCAGTGAACTCATTCCCCAATAAGCACCTGTATTGTATCTCTAGTGTCCCCACATGAGCAGCTATGAGATCAGCTATATCCATCATATGGACAAGTATACAACATATAAGTCTGTCCGGTTATCTCGATGTCCCTCTCTAGTAACCTATGATCAGGATTATTTAGGATCCGTGTTTAAAGGCGAATCGGTCTCATTATCATGATCTTATCACGATCCGATTCCCATTACACAGATCCAAGGACATCACAATATATATATGTATATGTATATATATATATATGTATATATATAAATATGTATATATATGCAATAGTCAATATAAAGTGATAAAATATCAAAATATAATAAGCAAAAGGACTGCATGTCAAGTCACACATGCCATCACTCATGTGATTGGCTTACTGAGCACCTATGACTAGCAGAGTAGCTAATCAACATGAGTATCATCCCGGCTCCTTGGCGTATGACTCAAACTTTTCATCACTTTACTTGACCCTTCTTTTTAATCTTAAATTTTATGATTTGGATCTTCTACAAGAATAAATCTACACATCATGAAAAAGGAGCCTGACTCTTTATTAGGTGCAACGGAGCCCCGTTCGGTCCCAACGACCTCTTATGAGCCATACCAAAGAAGAAGTACAATGTCCTAGAGAAGAGGATTCCATGCCCCTAAAGGGGCGACATGCTCGAAGAGCTAGCTTGAGAAATAGAGCCTCCCATGACCGTAGTACCAATGCCTCCAAGAAGCCAGAGTTCCAAGTTGGGCTTGGGAAAAAGGAGGAGCAGGCTAAGATTGATGCTGGACCTGTGCAAAGGGAAGCCCCTGCCCTTCATGGCCTTGTACATGGCTTGTTAGGATCAAGAACAACACTAAGAGGGTGGGGGAGAGGGGGATGAATTAGTGCAGTGGATAAAAATAACAAATTTCAATGATTTTAGAAAACTTCATTCGATGAAATTCTAAGTTGATGAAAAATCATTAGTTAGACTCGAATAAGTTTGCAAGTGAGTAGAGAAGATGGGATTGGACAGTTTGCAATGAAGTAAAGTAAAATGCAGTAAAGAGAATAAGCAGTAAAGAAAGAACACACCAGAATTTATAGTGGTTCGGTCGTTGTGACCTACATCCACTTCCGATTCCTCCTCCATCGAGGTCACCGGTGTCCACTAATGGTCTTTTTTTAATAGGCGAAGACCAACCACCTCTTTACAATGCTTTCTCCTTTTCACGGGTTTATGAGATAACCCTTACAAGCCTCAGACCTCTTCCTCTTCTTGGATGATTACAAAATTAAAGAGAAAGAGGAGGAGAACTCTTGCACTTTTATAACACTTTATACACCTCAACATTTAAAAGATTTTTATAGGCCCTAATAACTTCAAAATTGGAGCAAAAAAGTATCTCATCTTGGGTTTTCGAGGTACTGAGCGATACCACCGCCTGACACTAGGTGATACCACCGCTTGACAGAGTCTCGGATACTGAGCTCTAGCGGTACCATCGCTTGATAGGGTGGTACCACCACTTGGTAGTAATAACCCCCAGTGGTACCACCTCCCAGACCATCTGGAGATCGCTCCCTGGGCGGTTCTACCGCCCTAGTCTGGCAGTGCCATCGCCAGACATGGTCCAGCAACCTGGTCGGGCCTTGAATTTGGCCCAAACAAGTCCAATTACGGGCCCAGTTGGCCCTTAACAAGGTTAATGAGATTACCTCTCAAACCTAACCCTAATTATGTGCTAACTATGATTTTTAAGACATACACTAAATAAAATAAATCCAGTAAGTCTAGGTTTCTTATGGCGAGTTTCCAACGGACTTCTGACGATCTCTCGACAATCTTCCGGCAAGATCTTGGACTTCACGACGATCTTTTTGGCAAGTTTTGACTAACTTCTTCTTGGTCAATTCTAGCAGCATTTTCGACAAACCTCCGGAGTTCCGACGAACTCTCGAACTCTCAATGAAATCTCGATCTTGACTCTGACACTTCGTTTTGCTTTATGCCTTGATCGCTATCGTAGTTAATCCTGCACACTTTTCTGAACATATAGATTTGATTAAATAATTTATCAATTGATTTCGTTATCAAAATCTGAGATTCAATATGGCTGACCTATCAGACCCAACCTCGGAGATCGTTGTAACCCCGGTGGGAAGACATAAGGGACATGTAAAAGGTGTGGGGTGAAGGCCCAGTTGTGGAGCAGTATTACCATATGAACTAGCTCTATTGCTCCCCCTCAAAGGTCCTGATTGACACCTGCAACCCAAATGAAGTGGTGGTAAGTTTGGCTTCTACCAGCTCCCTTGATTTTGCTTCACTGACTTATTTATTTTTTATTTGTAGCATTACCATCATGTGACAGCTTTTATTGATCATGTCCAAGATGCTGGCATTGTTATTCACCACCAGTCCACTATTATTTTCAACCTTCAAGCTAAGATCGAGGAGCTAAAGAAAGGGGGAGCCTCTACTGTTGTCATCGAGACGGAGGCTTGAGTGATTGAACTAACACATCAACTGGACAACGTTAAGCAGTGCCTAGTTGGCCTCATTAAGCAATTGAAGGAAGTCAAGGCCACAATCGCGTGATTGAAGATGAGCTTCTATGGCTCACCCGAGAGCCAGATACGATGAAGACAAGTAGCTCAAAGCTCATCAAGGAGCTCGACATGGTGAAGATGTGTAGCTCGGAGTTCGTCGAGGAGATTACAGTGGCTACGGAGAAGGCCTGCAAGCTAAAATAAGTATTGGTGGGCAAACGAAGCTGCATATTAGAGTACCAAGAGGATAAAGTACCTCCTCAACTCCGACCTCCCATCTTGATTCGTCAAGCAGTACATTATTGATCGATCCGTTGACCCCGTTGCCATCTCATTTTCTTTGAGAGTTTCAGAGGTCTTGCTTTTATGGAGAACACGAAATCGATCGCCAATATGATAAAGGCAAAGTAAAAAACCTTGTAATTTGTGGCCATGGTTAATGTGTCGTTAGTAGGGTGTTATTATCGTCGTCCCTTCTGTGTTGGTTTATATACCTTCAAGTGAGGGGTTTTGGGTTTTAGGTTGACCAGGAAGAGTTAAGTCCACCATTCCAAACACGTGCTTTGCAAAGTTCCGACCAAGGAAACCTCGAGGTTATTGCTCGAAAATTGAATCTTAGAAGCATGAAATCAAGAGTTAAATCCAAAAGGTGAAGAAAATGTAGTAATCTTGGTGTTGATCGCTACATGAGCTTTAAGCTTTGACAAATGTATATGGGTCGGCTGATGCGGAACGCTTTGTTGCAGAGGAAGATGACATTGGGGATGTTGGTCGTATAAGAATGATTGATGGGCGTTGTGATTCGTGCGAGGAGATCGGATCGTCAGAGTTTGATCGGGCATCGGCCTGCTCGATTTGACCCGACTCCGGTCCGATGGATTGACCGGAACCGGACAAATAGGCTGATTTGACCCGACTCAGGTCCGGTCGCGAGACCAGATTGCGTGCACCCTCGGGTATGCTTGAGGTCAAACGAGGCCAGCGTCGATGCCTCAGCGTCGCGATTCGGCTTACGATTCGATGTACGAAACGAAGGCTAAAACCACGCCCACTGGCTTTCGAGGCCTCGACTCGTTACCTCAGTCGTTACTTGGAGTTGATACCTTCTTCCATCTCCTTCACAGTTCTCACAGCCAAGAAAAACCAAACTCAGTGCGGAGTCGAAGACAAATGTCCCAATCAACACACGCATGGTTACACAAAGCTACTTCCAAGGAGCCAAAACAGACCACTATCTTCCAACACTGCTGCGGCAAATCCCATCGCATCCCTCTGTCGTCCACAACTCCAATAGAAAGAACGAAGAAAGAAAGGTGGCATTCCACCATCCACCCACGGTCCTCAGCCTTTCTCTTGTCCTCTTCCTCCCCTCTGTAATTCCCAATTCCTGCAACTCTTTCGACTGCAGATATCGTGCCAAGGAAAATGAGCAGAGAGAGGAAAGCTTAAAAGGATCAAGTGTGTCGCACAACAACAGCTGAGGAAGATAAATTTTGGATTTTTACGGCCACAAAAACAGCTAAGGAAGATAAAAATTAGATCTTTAAGGGGGCTAATTTTCCGGAGGTCACGCGCCGCCGCGGCCGCCGCGGTTGTTGTTAGGGATCATCTTCTCGAAGAAGCCGATGGAGAGGAGGGAGAGCGAGAGCTGCACCTCGTCCTTGCCCCACCGTTGCTGGGGGTGAGGCCGCCCCGTCATGGGCGAGGGAAGGGCGGCCGAGGGGGCGAGGAACGGGAGGATGTAGAGGGAGTGGAGGCGGCGGAATCCGCCTAGGGCGAGCACCACCGCGCGGAGCTGCTGCTTGCCGCACGGGACCTTGACCCAGTCTCGGGTGCACACCGCCTCCCAGAGGCGCTCGTCCTCCGCCAGCCTCCGCCACCCTCGGTTCACGCACGCCGCCCTCCCCAGCGTCCGCGCGTCCGCCCTTTTCAGCACCTCGAGCAGCAGGTCCTCCCCGAGCTCCGCCGCGGACACCGCCTCCTCCGGAGCCGCCACCTCGGCGGATCTCGGCCTCTTGTTCTTCTTCTCCTCCGTTCCGTCGATCGAACGCCTCTTCATCGCCGCTCCTCCGCTGCTTGTAGAAAAGCCTCAAAGTGCGAACTCGCTCTCCATTACACTCCGAGAGTCGATAATATATTATATAATATTGAAACAAAATAGTTATAATTACTTAACAACCCCTTTCAAATCTTAAAATACCTTTTTTTATTATAATGATAAAAAGAAGTTACTGTGCACAACAATTTCTCGCGAAGTCAAATCTACAGCTGCCAGCCATTAAAAAAATATGTATATTATAATGAAAAATGCTTATAAGTTGCTCAATTACCAACAATATATGACTGTATCCTGAAGTACAGAGGCGTGATTTAGATAGGGACAAATGTGTAATCTTAATATTCGGTTTCCGAGAGTTAATGGGCTGATGGGATGCACGTGAACGCGTGCCGTGTTGTCTGCCAGTAGTTGGTGCAATTCATGGCATCCACGATGAAGACAAAGCGTTGGAGAAGAAGACAAGAAAAATATGATGGTCTGATTCCTCTCTTAGTGGGTTCTTCCATTTAATATGGATTGATTTTTTTTTACGATTTTCTTTTTTTAGCTTTTCTCGGATACTATCTTATATTTATTTTTTTATTTTATGTCTTTATTTTTTTTAATGTTAAATGTTACTCGTCGTTCTCACCCACCACTTCCATCCTATATGATCATCTTCATCGTATCTTAAGATTTTATCACTTCGACTCTGTCGTGATTGTCTTTATCCAGCTACTTGTGAATATAGGAGAATATGAGATCATAGGTAATGATGGAGCCTCACGATAAGGCATGGAGGTATCGACTATGCTCACGGGCCCAATGATGCACTTATGCTTCAAGGTGTTGTAAGCGGAGGTTGTTGAACGGGAAAAGTTGGATGAGAAGTTCGACCTGTTATTAAGCACACAGTGGGTGAAGGTAATGTGAGTGCGAATGATGATGGGATTGAAGTGGTATACGTCGAAGATTAAGAAAAGGAAGAAGTTAGCTACAACGAGATGGAAGCGGTAAGAGTCATTATAGAAATAGCAAGATGAAAGCGACTGTATAGAGATGGTAGGATCTTGTGATGAAGGCGAGCAATCGCAAGGGGCATTACAGGTATCACAAGAAATAGAGGGCACTAAACGAAAAATTGAAAACCAAGGGCACCTTCGGGCAAAAGTCTAAAAAGGAGGGGCTTTTTCATGAAATTTACCCAATTTTTTATTTCAACTTTTTGATATAATTTAATATTTGCATCACAATGACATTCTCAGTTCATACGTGCCATGGAAGTCAGCACTCTTCCTTCCATGCCAAACCCCTGCACATAAGTCAATCAGTTCATATGAGCTTTTCAGGAAGCCACAGCTTTCAACTTTTGCTGGTCCCCAGCAGGGTTGGAATGTAGATGATGTACTATGAAATCTCTGCCTTGTGCTTTCAGGTTCGTATGACGAAGAAAGAGTTGCAGGCTTATCTTGACTTGCAAAAGACATGTAGAACAATTCATGGTCTTTGACAGTGTTTGGTAGCAGAAAGAAACAACTGTGCCGGTGCAGCAGTTGACTAATGCATTCAGAAACCGGTAGATAAATGTGATGAGTACAAGTCTTGTGTGGAGATGGAAGGTCAACAATGGTGGGAGGTTTGTGGTCTGCAAACAGGAAGTATAGTTTCCATGATGCAAGAGAAGAAGAAAAAGGAGAGTAAGTCGAAGAGATCAGTAACAATGTCAAACGAGCACAAAGAGATCCGAACTGCCAAGAAACCACCAACTCCAATTTGTCAACTAGTCACGTTTGATTCAGACCGTAATCCTCTATAAAACTAGTCACTGATGCATCTTCCTCGATATCACCTCTTCATAAGGTATCTATCAATCCCTCCACATAGCAGTGTAGGTAGGATGAGAGGGGTACGGCGTCTCATGGCCCTTGTGTTCTTGTTTCTGATGACATGCATGGTTGCCCTCTCCTGTGTGTGCATGGCGGAAGGCTCAAGGGTACCTGATCATGGCCACCACTCCACGCTATCTCCAGCTTTGACAATGGCGAGAGCTCGCTCTGGTCCAAGCCTGCGTGGTCCTGGGCACTGATCGCCACCATGCTTCTTCTTCTTCTTCTTCTTCTTCTTCTTCTTCTTCTTCTTCTTCTTCTTCTTCTTCTTCTGTTCTCAGTACCTTTTGCCTCACGGAAGAGACAATTACGAGATGAGTTTATGCTTGAGTTGCAGAACACTTCGTATTATACGCTTGTGTTTGATTCTTCAAGAATGATTCTGAAACTCTTCTATGAATACTTATCTTGTATTATACGCCAAAAGCAAGTAAGTTTTGAATAGCAACTCTCTCTCTCTCTCTCTCTCTACAAGTGCATGCTTGAGGCAGGAGCATGACGTGCGTGTAGATGTTTCATGTATACGTAGGTGTGCAGGTCTATTGCAGAAATCTTCTTAACAGTGCTACAGCTTCTGTTTCAGAGGATTAATTTGTAATAGAATTAAGAGCAGGATTCGATGATCTTATTATTAGTCATCATCCACGGCAAAGTCGTTTATGTGAGAAGTTAGAACCGATTCATGTGCAGTCTAATCCAGCAGAAAGCAGCGACTTCTGATTAAGACAGGGCTCAAATCCAATCTCTAAGAACTAACAACATGAAATAGAACAATCTATTGATGATCTTTGTGCATGTTTTGTCACTCTCAGCTGAAAGTTCCAACGCTACAATTCTCATAAGTTTCTCGATGAGGTCTAAATCTGTACAAACACTTCAAATCTATGCAGTTCAACATAACTTAATCAGTTATCTCATAGGTTATAATCAATCAACTAGAAAGAAAAATGACGTCACGAAGGAGGAAATAATAAATGACATTAATAAAAATGATTCATGAGAGGTTGAAAATCACAAGATGATCAATTTTAAGTGAATATTTAAAATAAAAAAAATACACAACAAGATATATAAAAATATAATATAATGCAAAATTAACTACAAAGAAATATTTGTACCGATAGCTCAACTGGAATAGTGAAATTGCACCTCTTTAGCAGCTTGTGTAAAATAAAGAATATTATCAATTAATGTTAAATCAATATTTGTTGATGAAGAGATATATGTTCAATAATCCTTAGTTTTATCATTAGATATGAAGATAAAGTATATAAGTTAAAAAGGATTCTTTATGGGTTTAAACAAGCCGCACGAGCATGAAATTCTCAAATTAACATATATTTTATTTAAAATAATTTTTTAAAATACTCACATGAACATAATCTATGAAAAATAATTTTGATGGAGATATTCTATTTATATATATTTATGTAGATTATTTGATTTTTATTAGCAATAGTCCTTCGTGATTAAAAAACTTAAGCACCCAATGAAGTTGAAGTTCGAGATGATAGACTTAGGCCTTGTAACTTATTTGTTAGGTATCAAAGTTAAACAAAATAGTGAATATTTTTTTATTTCACAAACAAATTATTTAAATGAGATCCTAAATCTCTATAGAAAGTTGTCAATCCTATTGATATATTAGTGAAATATGATACCAAGTTGACTAAAAAAAGAGAAGATAAACTAATTAATCTAATTTATTATAAAAATCTAGTCAAATGTTTAAGATACTTGAAATCTCACTTGATTGTTAAAGGACATAGTTTGATATATTATTTGGAATTACTTTGATAAATAGATTTATGAAAAATTATAAAGCATCTGATAATTGACTATTACCTTATAAAGCATCTCATAAATAGATTTATGAAAATTTATAAAGGTTGCTAAGAGGACATTATGGTATATTAAAATGATAATTGACTATGACATATTATATTCTTAACGTAAGAAGTGTTGGGTCCAGCCCATATGTGGGCTTGGACAATTTGGGTCATAAGCCAAAATCACTAATTAAAGGAGAAAGGCAAAAGGTGAGCGCACATTGAACCACAGCTGCGTGAGAACACAGCACCATGCAGAAAAAGAAAGACAGAGGAGAGAGAAAGGTTAGGTTTCTGAGTTTTCTAATTGACGATCGGTGGTCAAACGTTGTCGGTTTTGACCCAAATTTGATGTGAAGAATTCTTGCAACAAACTTTACAATCATAACGGTATTGATCTACAGTTTACCCTCTCCGAGGTACTTTTCTGCTATATCCACTTTGTGAGACCTAGAATTCTCTTTTGAGGAGATCCATCCTATATATGATGATATGCTATTTTTGAGCCAAGATCTATGTTCTTGATGTTATTGTGATCCTCTGGTTGTTCTAGAGAAGATTACTGTAAACATGTTATCATTACGATTGATAGTGGAAGTTTGAGGTGGACTACGGTCCCGTAGTTTTTCCCACATTGGGTTTTCCACGTTAAAAGATTTGGTCTCACTACCAAATTAACTTATGATTTTTAAAAATTAAAAAAGTCTCTTAGAGAGAAAATATTTATATTAAATATATTAAATTTTTTATATTTATAAGGACTATATAAACCTCATGTATTGTGCCATGAGAGGCAAAGAGTTTGAAGTTATAATGAGCATATGAAACATGCTTACTTTGTCTTGCACCTATTCTTTTTTGTGTTATAGCTCCTTAGTTTTTCTATTTATTCGACATCCATAGTAAGATGATCATATCAGGGCTACTACAACCATTGTAGGAGTAGGCACCATCCTACACTAGTAGTAACTTCCTCAACTCTATGATGCTTTACAAGATATTCGATTTCCTCATGTGAAACTCAACGGCATCCACTCGTAACCCGAGTCCAAGCCCTACTCTAGTCCACTCACTTGGTTAGCCCCCTCATGTAGCTCTTGTTAGATTATATAATCTAATTAATTAGATTTTGATTAAAGTTATGATTAATAAATTTAGGAAATATTATGAGATGACTTTGACAGAAAGGAATCTCATAATTATTTTTTCTAGACCCTCTACTCTTAATTATAAAATGACAGAACCTCCTAGAGATCTAATCATAATAGTTATCAAAAATTATATTTGATCTATTCTCTTCCCTCTTTGATTGATTTCTATTCTATTGATAAAAGTGACCCTATAAAAAATAGAAAGAAAAAAAAAAGAGTCTAAAATCTTTTAGTACATAATCAGATTGACGATATAATGACAAATATACGATATTATGCTTCAGGACAGTAAAGGTATTTTGTGATATTCAATGCATCCTACTAATTATGATATCGAAAGATATGCATTATTATCATTAATTTATAATACTTTTGATTTTAATCATGACATAAATATTTTATATTATATATTTTTTTTCTTATAGTTGTGTGTCGAGGAAGATCTCCAACCTGCTCATTTATATGTCACCCATTAGATTCATCACCTCTAACCTCATATTATCATCCCATGGGCAACCAAAAGTCCGATGAGAAAGAAGAAAGATGAAGTGTACGGAGAGACGATGATAATGGTCAAGGAAAGGAGCGTTCGCCTTTAGGGTGTAGAACATGCCGAGGAGGATATTGTTTGTGAGAAGGTTGGTGGCATGGACATTTGTGAGGGTGACGATGGGGCAACTGAAAGTTTTGATTGGTGTGACAATGATGATGGCAACCATAGGAGCATTTATGGTGTGGAACTGGACTAGTGGGAGGAAGAAAACAGAAAAATCTACATCTATTGACAGTAGAAATATCCCACTTGAGAAGCTTGTTAAAATCATCGGGGTAATCTTGTTCTTCTATTTTCTTTGGATTTTATTGCAACGATTTGCTTTTTACATACTAGTTAATGTTGTATGCTCTTTGTTTTTGTAAAAAAAATATCTTGATTTATTATATGATAATATAGGAACAAAATTGACGTAGTGCCATTACAGCTATATTGCTACAAAATATTATATTTTTCTTAAATAATTCATGTTCTCTTGTTAATTTTCAAAAATTTCCTAGATTAATGCAATTGGTTGATGGTTCACCAAGATACAGACATTTTTTTAGAAGTGGAGCAATATTTTTTTTATTTTTGCCAAATGATATATAGTGAAGGCGAGTTTCGGATCTTGCCGCGACGATTTATAAAGTCAAATGAAGTTTTGAACTCTCAACTTTTGCTAAATGAGTTTGGTACATTATCATAAGACTAATATAGTAAATGTTGATTGTGATAACAAAATATTATCTTCTTGGGAGATATTAAGGTGCTCTAATTTTACTATGAAGATTAATTTTTACCTAATTTTGACATTTTGTTGCCACATAGAGTGTATTCGCAGATTGGTCAAATAACTAGTTAAACCTGAAGTCCAACATGATACCAGCTATGCTTTAAAGTATTCTTCATGCTTTGACTAGAAAGCATCAAACATTGCCATTAATTTTTGTAATTGGTAGGCATCTCAATTGTTATTTATTAGTATTTCGTTCATCAACTTCATAGAGTATATGAAATCAGGTTTTTCACCTGAGTCCTCATGAAGAACAGATAAATTGTAAATCAATTTACTGAATCAAAATTTCTAGAATTGGCTGTATGTTGCAATTCCAACCTAAAGATATGTTGCTTTACACTTTTACTTTTTAGCATTATTTACATACAAGGAAGAGAAATATGTGGGAAATTCGATGATATATTGCTATGTGGTTTTTATAATTACTCACAACTAATACATATGTTTATTCATTTTGCATATTAAATAGAGACCTTTGATGTTATCATGAGTCATTACATACCATAATACCCAATGATTCAACACGTCTTGATGGATAACTATCTCGTGAACTAATTCTTTTAATCCAACAATTACTCAAGCTCGTTATAGAAAGGCTCCCGGGTGTAATGTTAAGGTTTTCTTTGATAAAACTTAAAACCTATCCATTCTCAAATTCTTACTATCTTTGGCATCAAAGGTGCCTTTATCGCAACACAGTTCTTGTAGAACCACTTGTCAAAAATCCTTATCTCCTCAACCTTAGTCTCAAAAAGCTTGGAACCTAACTTAGGTTAAATTTGGGTCTTTGATGTATAGATAACTAACATTTGAATTAACATATTGATGCTAGAAGAATGTTTGCATATCATAGGATAATTACGGTAGACCTTCATGGGATCCCGAAGATAAGTCATTTTATCCTAATTTCGATCTTGATAGGTGTTAAGAGAAATACTTACTTTTTGATTCTCGAACCCTTTTAATTCAAATAATCTTTTAATGATTTGAGAATAAATTTATGACCCATCATTCGTCTTGAGAATAAATTTAGTATCGCAATAACCTAAATCAACAATTACACATTATTATAATGTGATGTCAAATTAAGGACTCTCGCTAACATCGACTTAATTGACAAAGTATAAGTCATGAGGCACTTGCGGAACTTGGATAACAATCGTGTCATGGTGAAATATTACAAACTAAATATTCAATATTAGTGATTGTTGATTGAGGATTTGGTGCTATGAAAGGTAGACATAAGCAACTCTACTCATTCTCAAGGAAAATTAGCTCTTAATTGAGAAGGACTCTATCATGTCTTCAAAGAAGTTGAACAAGAGACATAAACTCTAAACTCTTGGGAGATTAGACATCCCTCATACTTAGAACATCACTCATATCAAAAGTATACTTCTCATGAGGGAAGGTTTGGCTTTAGTTATATGTTTAACACATATATATAATCAAGTTTTGACAAAGATATATTTTCATTGAAATGAAAAGATATTTAACATCATCAGGAGCCGATTACATGTCAACCTTGACATTTATTTAATGTTAAGCTTGAACAGAGGGAGGACTCCTAACAACCAAAGTAAAAAAAATAAAAAAAAAATTCATGTGGTGAGTACGACATGTAATGCTTCTTAAGCTTTGGTAGAGCTTTCTTTGGCAATAATAAGAGTCTATTTTCTCGTTAGGTTTATTCTCTCCCTAATAATTCTTCTACTCTTCATATCTATCTCTTCCAACCCGACTACATCTAGATCCATAATAGCATTGATCGCCCCCCTCTACTCGACTTCCCCTAGATTAATTATTAAAATTTGATGACTTATTATAGTCCTCAATGATCAATATAAATTAATTATCTAAGGAGCATCAACTATTACAGTTTTAGGAAACATCAAATTAGAGTGACTATTAAGAACTTGAGGAATTACCCGTACCCATAGCCATAAGTGTTAAAACCTATTTTGATGTTCCTCTGAATCTTTCTAATGTTAAAATATCATGATACTACTTGTTGATGATCATTTCAATATAGTTTCATCAAAAACTACGCACATGCTTATTTGTTTTTGTGCAAATACAATTATCTTACGTGTATGCAAGTCATGGCCCGTGGATTCAGTTCTTTGGCTTGTCATGCGTTGCTATCCACTATCTTCTTCCCTTTTCTTTCTTTTTATAAGGAAAACCTACCTTCTATTAACTCCAAAAGGCAAGCCATTAGATGTTGCATATATATATATATATATATATATATATA
>LVTN01000140.1:465489-485278 GCA_001649415.1 Musa itinerans
TATATATATATAATATCTAAGACAGCTAAATTACTATTAGAACCTGTTGACTCATAAATTTAGCTTCGTGCTTCCCTCTTCTGTTTGATATGACTCATTGAAACTACAATTCAATGCGCCATTACTCCTATTTTAACAACAATGTCAACCAAAGTTGTTTGTTGATAAGTAAAGTCAGATGCACTCGAGACTAATTATTTAGATGTTAAATATGCGATATAAATATATAAATCCTTAAGTCAGTAAAACCACCGGACTATCTCTTGAAATATTTTCATTTTCCTCATGATTATTGTTATACTTCTTATAAGGTTTTATGAGTAGATTTTGGATCCCTCTCATCTCATATACTTAGTCCGGCAATCTCGACACATTGATCGTGACCAAAGTGGTGAGATTCACGACGACGACCGAGTGCGGTCGGGCTAGTAGGCTTCATGGGGGCTCGTCTGTCGGGACCCAAGTCGTCACTCTAATCGTACGTTGTCACCGAGCTCCCTCCCTGGTGAGACAAACGAATGGTGGTCTTCCCCTCCGTTTCATGGCTTTCTTCGCCTTCGTCTTCCCCCTTTCCCTTCCCCTTCCCTCGCGCTTCGAAACGTCAAAAGCGACCTCTCGCGCCTCTCCAGCGGTCACTGTTGACCTTTCGTCTCTTTCCTTAAACTTCTCCATCCGTTCATGTCTTCCCCGTTATAAGCCATTATCTCTTCGGCCTTACAAAGCCATCACTCCCGTTCCAAGCACAACCCACACGCAGCTCTCTCAAAGCTAGCAGCTGAGGATGCCGAGAGGCGGCGGCGGTGGAGATTCCGCGTTTTTACTCCAGTCGGCGAAGTCGTTGCCACTGTGCGAGGAACCCGAAGACGAAGACGTCGAACTCCGCGGTCTCCGGACGTTCCTCCGTTGGATGTGCCTGGACCAGTCTGACCGCTGCCGCGCCGCCGTCTCGTGGTCCGTGTTCCTCCTCCTCGCCGTTGCCGTGCCGGCCCTGTCCCACTTCGCGCTCTCCTACAGCCCCGAGCGCCGCCCGTACGACCTCGTCGGGCAGGTCTCCCTCACCTCCGCCGCCGCCCTCTCTTTCTTCACTCTCTCCGAACTCACCCGCCGCTACGGTCTCCGCCGCTTCCTCTTCCTCAACAAGCTCCCCGCCGAATCCGGCCGTGTCCGCCTCGCCTACGCCGCTCAGCTCCGCCGCTCCTCCCGCCTCCTCGCCTGCTTCGTCTTCCCCTGCTTCGCTGCAGAGTTCGCCTACAAGCTCTCCTGGTACGCGGTCGGCGCAGGGCGGGTCCCTTTTGTCGGCAACCAAACGGTCAGCGGCTGCGTCGCCTGCGCCCTTGAGCTGGCCTCGTGGATCTACCGGACCGCCAACTTCTTCCTCGTCTGCGTGCTGTTCCGCCTGATATGCCACCTGCACATCCTCCGGCTGCAGGACTTCGCGGCGGTGTTCCAGGAGGAGTCGGATGTGGAGGTGGTGCTCAAGGAGCATCTCCGGGTGAGGCGGCAGCTCAAAGTCATCAGCCACCGGTTCCGGTCGTTCATCTTGCTCGGGATGATACTGGTCACTGCGAGCCAGTTCGCCGCGACGCTGGTCACCCTCCGACCGCATTCCGACGACAACCTCTTTAACACTGGGGAGCTCGCCGTAAGCTGGAAACTGCCCTTCATTAGCTCGAAGGGCAGATTAATCCTACACGGTCGACTGAATCGAGCTTTTGGTTTTCGCAGCTGTGCTCTGTCGTGCTCGTCACCGGACTATTCGTCTGCCTGCGCAGCGCCGCTAAGATCACGCACAAAGCCCAAGCTCTTACGAGCCATGCGACGAAGTGGCATGTCTGCGCCACGATCGATTCCTTCACCGTAGAGCCCGAGACAAGCCATGAGGTCGCTTTTGCTGTGGGCGAGGGTGTAGCCGACTCCTCTTACGAGGAAGAAAGCAGCGAAGAAGACGAACTGGAGGGCACCAACGTCCTGCGTCCCCATGTCCGTACCATCACCTTCCAAAAGAGACAGGCACTGGGTAAGCCGCCATGAATCCTCCTCGTCCAACAAAAAACTGTACACTAAGCGTACTTCACTCCTTCCTCTTCGATTTCAGTGACGTACTTGGAAAACAACAGGGCAGGCATCACCATCTTTGGCTTCACGTTGGACCGCGCATGGCTGCACACCATCTTCATGCTGGTAGTGGTCCTGTTCTTGTGGCTCCTGGGGAAGACGATAGGGATCTCTTGAGCCTTTGTCTCTCTTCGTTCGTCGAGTGCAGTCGTTCATGGGTTGCTGCATGCGAAGGTGTGTACTTTTAATTAAGGATTTACCATGTAAGTTTTCATCTATAAAAGGATTTATCGGTTTAACTCCTCCAGTTGTACATTAAACCTCGATCGCAAGATCTTGGAATCCAATAAATTTTCTGAAGGTTAAGTAAATATTTAATACAAGCGTACATATTTGCTCCGCTAAATCAATAATAACTATATTTAGTGCTAATTAATCAAGCCAATCATCAATCAATCGCAACATATTCGACTCAAACCCCAGTTTGAACCAAACCCAACTTCAGGTTCGATCCGATTTCATTCTACCACTCGAATTCAACGTACAGCACAATGGACGGTTATGATTAAAGGATGGGACGTTCCCTTCTCACGGTGGGCAAGGATTCCGTCCCCATTACTTTCGCCGACCGGCTCACCTATCACAATCCTTGTGCGAGGCCCCACATAAGTTGGATGACGTGGCCTAGTTGTGAGATGCCGTGTTGGGGATGTATGTCCGAACTGCCCTCGTAGCGTTTTCATTATCCGACAACGTACGCTTCGGAGACCGCGAAACCTCCGGGCCCACATTCCATGGCTGCATCATGAGCCAGGTAAACTTCTGGGCACTCGAAAAGAGTAGATAAATTTTTTATATTGACATAGTCGAGAAACCAGGTTGTCGTCGGGCGGGAAACGAGCTCTTTTACCATTAGTGGAGTTGAAATACCCAAAGTCACCCGAACATTTACCCCGTAAGGTCTCGTGGGCTCCACTGCGGGGTCCAAGACACGCTCGTCCGAGCATTCAATCGCTACGCGGTGTCTGATCTGGGTTAATTGCGGAAACCTGAGTGAAACCGGAGTTGGAATCCCACACAAATAAGGAACGACGTGTACTCTTTCTGACAGGAATGCCCTGATTTGCCATTTATTTCAAATCGTTCGATGTGATATAGACATGTAACTATATGCCTAAGTAAATATACGAAGAGGATTCCTTCCTGATCTTTCCTTCTTTTCCCTCGCTTTCTCCTCCACCGTCTCGAGAAGCGAGAGGACGGCGACGACGACACCGAAGGCGATCTCCTTCTCCCGCCTCTGAAGCTTCCATCCTCGCAGTCTGCTCGTCTTCTCGTTCTCCGTTGCAGGTTTCTCGCTTCCTTGACTGGAACCGATGGCTAAACGAATATTTGATGGTTTTCTCCACGAATCTGCCTACTGTTTGGGGTGTACTTTCGCCTCGTAGACTTCTTTTGCTTGGTCTTTTTTGCGTTTTCGTTGTCGATTGTGATTGTTCGTGCTTCGATGGCGGTGGGTTTTGGCAATCTGTGTTATTTGGCTCTGTTTTCGTGGTTGTTGTCGCGGTGCTTCGATTGTTCGTTCCTATGTACTATTTTTTTAGGGTGATAGACGCATTGTAGTAATAGATTGTTCTGATTTAGCTCGAGCTTATAAGTTTGCCTTTGATGTTTTTAGTTGAATTTGTTATTGGTTTTATCAGTTTAGCATATAAAATCATAATCTCAAGTGCTTTGATGAGGTTGACATCTAGAGATGTTCATTTGTTGACCTTATTATCTTTTCCAGTGCGTGTTTGATTGCTGTGATAAAACCTTCCTTGATATTGCTATCGTTATTATTATTACGATTCATCTCAGAATAGGTTATTTTTTATTATTTTATGAAACAAAGATGTTTTGGTGTGGATGTTAAAAATACTTACCGATGAATGTTCCAGTGTTTTCCTTTAACACTTTTGTAATGTACACTGTTTCTACTTTGTTAGTAATGATTCCATACTTTTAGTCCTGCGTTTATAAATCTTTTGTCTTAATTCTGACAGTATGGCTTCACTTAGCGGTAAAATTGGGATAGAAGGCTCGTCCTCTTCTTCTCAGGCAATGTCACAAAGTGTTTTACCCACAAAAGCTGGGACATCTGATCCTCCAACACGCCTTCCAATGGCCAGACCAGCTTTTGGCACTGAAGGACGGCCCGTCCAGCTGCTTACAAACCATTTCAATGTCAAATTTACCAAGCAGGATACGGTTTTCTATCACTATAGTGTATGTGTGCTGCATGTTACTTTCGCAATATACAGTTGAAAGTGTTTTACTAATTAACCTGTACAGGTCAATATATCTCATGATAAGAGTGATGAGAATCATGCACATAGCAAAGGGTTTGGCAGAAAGGTCCTGGACAGGCTATACCAGACCTACAGGTCAGAGTTTGAGGGGAAGGAATTTGCTTATGATGGTGAGAAGAGCTTGTTTACTGTTGGGCCTCTGCCACAGAACAACTTCGAATTCACAGTTGTCTTGGAAGATTCATCAGCCAGGTAATAGCTTGCTACAGTATTATTGCTAGATACTTTGTCTGATGATCTGGGATTGCAGAACTTTTAATGAATGGAACCCTTTTGTTCATCAAGGGTCCTATTCTTATCAATAAATAGATGGCACCTCCTTGGGAACCTATGCAGGATATCCTACCACCTGGTTGAAAAAATAATTTATCTGAATATGCTTTATCTCATGTCACAGAGCATGCCTCTTTAGTCAATGGTGCGATGGTTGAAATCTTGTATAAGAGCACGAGCATGCCTCTACCTGAACTTATGTAGGACATATTATCAAGAGTGCCAGATGTGACTGGGTTTCTCTTGACAAACATTTGGCACCTATATTACGGTAATTATCATAAGAGATAGTTTAATATATCAGCAAAGTACATGATATCAGAGGTCTAGATGTACATGTGACTGGGTTTCTCTTGACAAACATTTGGCACCTATTATGGTAATTATCATAAGAGATAGTTTAATTTATCAGCAAACTACATGATATCAGAGGTCTAGTTGGACATTTGGAGTAGACAACAGATAGCATTGTAGGTTTCCTTTGTTAGGAAAATTGGATGATCTAATTCAAGTTATTTTATCAGATCTTTTTCACTTTTGCAGAGCTACTGGTGGAGGTCCAAGCGGTGACAGCTTGGGTGAAGGAGATCAGAAACGGTCTAGACGATCACATTTTACAAGGACATTTAAAGTTGAGTTGAGTTTTGCTGCAAAGATTCCTCTAAAATCTATTGCACTTGCACTGAGAGGCAGTGAGTCAGAGGATGCTCAACATGCTCTGCAAATCCTTGACATCATTTTAAGACAACAACAAGCGAAAAGGTATTTATTTCAATGCAACTTTAAATCAGTCTACTGCTCGTTCCTAAGTTTTTGTCACTTTTTACATATCTAAAGATGAATTTTTCTGTTTGATTGCAGGGGTTGCCTCCTTGTCAAGCAATCGTTTTTTGATGGTAATCATGTAAACTTTGTTGACTTGGGTGGTGGTGTATCTGGCTGTCGAGGATTCCATTCTAGCTTTCGCACCACGAGGGGTGGTTTATCATTAAACATGGGTATTGTTTTCTCTTACTCTTCCTGCATTAATTTCTGGGTCCTTTGATGTCAGATTTCAGCTTGCTTCCATCCCCCCTGCAGATGTTTCCACCACAATGATTATCACCCCTGGTCCTGTTTTGGACTTTTTGCTGGCCAACCAAAATATACAAGATCGTCGACGAATTGACTGGGTCAAGGTACAAAATATCAGAACATGTACTGGCCTGCAGTAGTATTGTTGCATGATTATTCTGGTTAAGTATGTACAGGTTTATGGGTCCTTATGGACTGTTGTGTGGAACTTTACAGGCCAAGAGGATGCTGAAGAATTTGAGAATTATGACGAGACACACCAAAATGGAGTTCAGGATTACTGGCTTAAGCGAAATGCCATGCAACCAGCAGCTGTATGCCACTGATTCTTATACATGCCTTCTGTTTTTGCCTTTGTTTAGTATTCTAATATTGTTTGCACATCGTTTTTATTCTGTGTTCTGAGTCTTTTGGATAATACACTTTCATGTAGCTTTCCCTTGAGAGTAAGAAACAGCCATGGTGAAACTCAAACGGTGGACATCACAGTGTATGATTATTTTATGAAAACCCATAAAATGCAATTGACATGGTCAGCACATATGCCGTGTCTTGATGTGGGCAAACCAAAACGGCCAAATTACCTCCCAATAGAGGTTTGTAATAATTTATTTGCTAATATTTTCCAACAATTAGTCCTTATGGCCTCTTTGTGTTGTTTCATCATTTTCATCTGTGCATGTACATAATTTATATTGCAGCTGTGCAACCTTGTTTCACTGCAACGATATACTAAGGCATTGTCTTCTCAACAAAGGGTTTCACTGGTTGAAAAGTCTAGACAGAAGCCTTTGGAAAGAATCAGAGTAGTAACGGATGTGGGTTTCTCTCACTTTGCATGTCATATTGTTTCTGGCCTCTGGTCTTGACCATTCCTAATGCGACAGGCTGTAAAGAACAATCACTATGATGAAGATCCAATTCTTAGATCCTGTGGAATTTACATTGATAAGCAATTGAGTAAGCTGGATGGCCGTGTTCTTAGTGCCCCAACGGTAACGATCTAGCTCTTATTTAAGCTCTCATCCATAGAAAATTATTGGTGAAGTTCCTGACATTCAAACTTATTTGTCTCTTTAACACAGTTGAAGGTCGGTAACGAGGAAGACTGTGTTCCTCGTAACGGTCGATGGAACTTCAACCAAAAGGTTGTGTGCTATCAATACTTCATGAACAATATTGTGTTAAACATGATTCATAGTGCATTTTAACTCTTTCTTATCACAATCCATTCTGATCTTCTACTTTATTCTGAATTTCGTATTTTTGTGTTTGCAGAGACTCTTTTATCCCATCCAAATTGATCGGCTTTGGGCTATTGTGAATTTTTCCGCTCGATGTGATTTGAGTTATTTGTCACGGGAGCTCATTAACTGTGGAAGGAACAAAGGAATTGTAGGTTCTATTATCTTGCTTATTTGAAATTGTTTTAAGTCATAAATATCTTACACAATGTAATTGGCTTTTGTAGCAAATTAAGCGTCCATTTACCTTTTTCGAGGAGGACCGGGAATGGGTGAGATCTGATCCCGTAGTAAGAGTTGAAAAGATGTATGAGAAGATAAATGCAAACCTTCCAGAAGAACCTCAATTTCTTCTATGTGTCTTGCCAGAGAGGAAAAATTCTGACATTTATGGTTAGTTGAATCCTATTGTTATTGGTTTTACTGTCATTGGTTTTCTCGTCCCATCTAGTGTTAGTTATATCCTTCTCCTCTGAAGGACCTTGGAAGAAGAAAAACCTTCATGAAGTGGGTATTGTTACTCAATGTATCTCTCCTACCAAGATCAATGACCAATATTTAACGAATGTCCTCCTCAAAATCAATTCTAAGGTATTTAAGATGACTGCTTGACACTTATTCTATACTGAGCACTGCTTTTGAAATTCTCTTTATCACTTCTTTTGAAGGTGATTCTAGATTTATTTCTGTTTACGTCATCAGCTTGGTGGCATCAATTCTCTACTTGCTGTTGAGCGTCCATGTAGAATCCCCCTTGTTAACGAGATCCCTACAATGATTCTGGGAATGGACGTTTGCCATGGTTCTCCAGGTCCTTCAGACTTTCCATCCATTGCAGCGGTAATATATGATTCCTGTGATTGTTGGTGACCTAGTGTATTAGTCAGGTCCACCATATTGTTTCATGATAAAATGTATTAGGAAGAATACTGAATGATAAAGGCACAATTCTATTTTTGCTTTCCCAACAGTTAATAATATTTTGTTTTATTCATTGGGAGATCCACAGGTAGTTGGTTCCAGGCATTGGCCTTTGATATCAAGATATAGAGCATCTGTAAGAACACAATCTCCTAAATCGGAAACAATCGATTCTTTGTATAAGCCTGGAGCAGATGGACAAGATCATGGAATGATTAGGTAATAATTTTGAGAAGTAAATGTGGAAGATTGACTTGGTGACTCATTGTGGCAATTGCTTGACTTGCCTTCATTTTGAAAATATCAGGGAGCTGTTGTTAGACTTCTACCGAAGTAGTAATGCAAAGAAACCTACTCAAATGATCATTTTTAGGTACAGTTGCCTTCTTTCTTTATCATATTTGTTTGGTATTCTAACAGGCTTATGCCAGTACAAATGTCAGTTGACAGTCTGATGAATAAAATTGCTCTGTAGTGAAATAAATGAAACTTCAATTAAATCACTCTCTGAAAGTTTCTTTATCGTTGCTGGAGTTTGAATTGGATGTTTGTTTGTTTTTCTATATTCCCAAAATCATCAATCTTGCTTGTTAATTTGACTTTGACATGTGTACTTCTATTGCATATTTGATCATCCTTGTTCATTTATCCTTTGTTCGGCCAGATAAATGCTTTTCTGAATGATCTACGTGATACTGGCATATGCTTATGACCTCCCATTGTTTGCCTTATCCTATCCATATTATGGTGTGTCATAATGATCCTAGTTCCCAAACATTAAAAATTTTGATGGAATACCTTAATGGAACCACAAGCCCTTTATCGACATGATTGATGTTAGATATGCACATGCACATCCCTATATTTGAAGTCCTGACTGGAAGCTAAACATTGAGATCAGATGCTATAAGGTAATATCTCAAAGTGCTAGGCCTGAACCCATTTCTTCAACTCGTTAAATGTGTGACACATGAATGTCTCCTTCATCACCAACTTTTTAAAGAAAAAATTTTGCTGTCTTATGTCTATTAAATTGAATGTTGTTCTAAATTATGTGGCTCCACTACAAGTCCATGGTGTCCTATGTTGGAATTTCTTTTTAACAAGTCATGAACAGTCTTTGGTTCATACTAATGAGACACTTGGCATGATGAATGGTTCCATGGAAACCTAGTATTTTGATACAGATTCATAAGTTCAGCGCTTCTCTAAGTTGTTGATATAGACAAAATGTAGCTTTATAAAGTTATCAGAGTGTAATTGAGTTTGAAGGTTGTGGTAATTGAATAGGCTTTTAATGACAAAAAAAAAGCAAGGAACATTCCTAGAATCATACTGTTACATAGATGATGTCCCTAATTTTCAGTATCATTAAATGAATACATGCATTCATTTGCCGACAAGAGAATTCTTCAGTATCATTAAATGAATACGGTAGAATTCTTCACATGTATCATTTCAATTTACCAAGGAATAACAAGCATGTCTCGGTTAATTTGACATTTCTGAAAGATATATTGGCATTACTACCTAGCATGGTCTCTGACACAGAAGGACTACCAGATTGATCCTTCATCACCCTATCTATGTGTTTTGAGATACCCAGCACCATTGAACTCTATTGACTTTGTCCAGCTAAATTTTCGCTGTAGGTTGTTATAAGAGCTGACTCAGCAGAATACATGGTGATAGGCCATTTTCCCCATTTATTACACCTACAATGGAAATTTAATTGTAACCTCACCTGAATTTGTCATGGCAGTGACTTTTTTTTTCTAGTTGTGTCAGATATGTTTTTTCTATTTTTTTTTCCCCTCATATGGACACATGTTCAGTTGTATCCCAATTGATCCAGATGCAACCTTTTTGACTTTTAAATTATTTTTTTATCCATGCAATTATGCCTAGAAAAATAAATGTTACTTGATCCCACACTCTGATCTTTATTTTTATATGAAAAATATATCCCTTCATCCTGATACTGATGGTGAGATAGCCTTCTATTTTATTGTTATTTTGTACCCTTCAAATATTAGAGTGCTTCATTCAAATGCTTTTGCATGCATTAGCATGGACACATGAAAAGTTATGTTGATTGGTGGCCATCAGTGGACTGGAATCTTAAGTTTATTTTATTGAGCTTGATATATTGCAGATAGTCAATTGTCTTGCCTTGTCTTTAGGTCAGATCATAGTACCAGTTTTTACCTTGAAAGTAATAACCTCTTCTTTTTTGCTTTCTTTTTTCAAATGGAGTCTATGTTTTCCTTTCAAATGTTTCAGGGATGGTGTTGGTGAAAGTCAATTTAATGAAGTTTTGAATGTGGAGCTAAACCAAATCATCAAGGTAACAATCACATCATTTCATCAGTTAGTTCCTGGGTCATGTTCCTTTTAGTATCCAAACCTTGTTGTTTCAGGCATTTGAGCATCTAGGTGAGTGTACGATTCCCAAGTTCACTGTTATTGTAGCACAAAAGAACCACCACACGAAGCTTTTTCTAGCTGGTGCCCCTGAAAACGTCCCACCTGGTACAGCTTTTGATTAGATCATTCGTTTTGATGATGCTGCGGAATGGTTTTTGTGATTTTGCTTAGCTTTTGGTTTTTGTATCAGGAACTGTTGTTGACACAATGGTGGTTCATCCAAGGCACTATGATTTCTACATGTGTGCTCATGCCGGAATGATTGTAAGTTTTCGGTGGCACAGACACTCTACAAGTCGATGTTGAACTATCTACCACTGCTTTTTCTGCACTTTGTATGTGGTGGGCACTGCAAAAGCTTATATCCTTTTTTCATTCATGTTAGGGAACTTCAAGGCCGATCCATTACAATGTACTTCTTGATGAGATTGGGTTCTCTACTGACGACCTACAAAAGCTTGTTCTTGCACTTTCCTACGTGTAAGTCTATGATCTCAGTCCCTCTTCCACGGCTAAAATTGTGATCTAGACACGAATGCTAAGTTTTGTCTTGGGATTCAGGTACCAGAGGAGCACCACCGCGGTCTCGATGGGTAAGCCATTCCTTCTTCCTCCTACGTTTCCTTGGAGGTGGATTTCTTATGATGATGCTGAGTCTGCTTTCTGTAGTGGCTCCTGTTTGCTACGCGCATTTGGCAGCACAGCAGATGTCGCAGTTCCTCAAGTTCGAGGACTTCTCGGGTGCTGCAGGGAGGCAAGGTGTCCCCGAGCTTCCAACGCTGCATGACAACGTGAAAAGCTCCATGTTCTTTTGCTGAGGTCAGGAGCCTTCTGCCCTTAGTTTTGTGGTCGCTGTTTATATGATTGAAATATTTGTCAAAGCAGATAGTTGGGTATACATACACTGGCATAGGTTTTCTGATCATGACATGAGCATTATTATGGATGTTTTATAGCTTCAGTACTGAACCTCAATATTTTTTGGTCAGTTAGAGCATCACAATTTTGGGAGTATTTAATATATCTAATGATTAGAACTTCAATGAGGAAATTATTTGATATGGGTATGTATGAATATATATACAGAGAACAACGATATAAGTGTGAATGTAGCCTCTCAAGAAAAGAGAGTGACAACGTGACATGTGGCTCATTGCAGAAACTGATGACACTATAAAAACAGTGGAGTCCAGTTCAGCATCATTATTCTGATAGACCAGCTTTACATAGTGGAAAATGGAAACACAAAATTGTTCTCATCCTTCAACAAGTTTGGTTTTAAATCTGTGGAACAAAAATTGTAACTTACATCACCTGCTATTCATTCATCACAAAAGACCACAGCTCCCATCATCACCTACCATAAAGATCTTTAGTCGAGCAGGCAGGCAAAAGATAAAAAGGTGCTATAGGAGGCAGAGATGCAAAATCTTCAACTTTGAAAGGATGGTCAGGAATGGATCAAAAAGAGGGTTAGTGAATATCGACTTTATCTCATGGAGACTCTGAATGGGATTCATTATTCAATGTATTCTTGGTAGGGTTTCCATGCTCACGAGTTTGAGGATTCTGCTGTGCACCACCTTTCTCAGAAATTGCCAGCTGATCAGGCAAATTTGATGATTTGAAAGATGAATTCCCAGCTGATGTCCATATAACTTGTAAACTCCGTTGGCTGGGAAAGAGTGCAGGCTGACCTGGATAAGTGAATGGAGGCAGGCTATAACCGTAGTATCCCACCAATGGATGATCAAATTTGCAAGCTGTGCCATAATTGCAGCTTCCATATGCTGTATAGAAGGTGCATACAGGCTGACCCTTTGTGAACAAGCCATGAATACATGGGACACCAAGAATTGAGTTAGATAGCAAAACTGAGAAAATAATAGATGGAAAGAGGAGTAAGGATCAAATTTACTGGTCTTAGAGGAAGCCCTAGGGGTCCTATGGTGGCCATAGCTGGTTGGTTCCTCTCTTTTGGGTGATGGTACTTGCAAGAGCTTCCATACTTGCAGTTCCCAGTTTTCATGTAATACTGGCATTCTGGTTGGTCAGGCCTGTCGGGCAAACTTAGTGGCACACCTGGACCTGGTTGTTCCTGATGCTTGGCCGGCAGACCTGGCGCAGGCATGTCGGTAGAAGAGATATGGTTTGTGCTACCCTGGCATGCATTAGAAACTTGCTTTTAGGTGTCCACAGAATATAAATCAACTACAAAATATGCCGGCCACTGCATGAACAAGACAAACATAGGCGATTGGCTTACCAAATTATAACATGATTACAATTTAGAAATAAGTCTTTTCTAGGAAGTAAACAATTAAAGAGTGATTCCTGATCATGGTAGAAGAGAATAAAGCAGCATATTAACCATGTATTATTCTATGAGTCATTCATATTAGCCAGTACCCAAAGGCCATCAAAACTCGTGTGGTCTTAATAGCTTTAGAATGCTAAACGCAACATACCAATTTATACATGCTTGTAGTAAAAATAATACCTTCTACATAGAAGGTCAAAGTGGTGATATCTGCACGATATGTTATAAGTGATTGACTGAAACAATAAGAAGCTTCAACTGACATGGTCCTGTACCGTTCTTTGACTGATTTGTCAAAGATGGTTGTAAAACTGGACAAAGATTAGCATAAAGTTACATATACATAAAAGAGCAAAAACTAAAGGATGCAACACATCTACAAATGCATGATGAAGGTGCTGGAAAAAATAAACTAAAGTGTCTGAATATTGAACTCAGTAAACAAAAAATAATAATTTCTGAAACTAAAAATGCTTCACAAATATCAGAAACGAGAGGAAGTTTGTGACAAGAGTTGTGGTACATCATGAACTAATATGAAACATGCAAATGTATCACAAACATTGAGCAAGAAGAAAAGGCATTATGTAAAATACCAAACAATAATCTAAAATAGACATGATTTATCCAACATTTAGCTGACTTACAGAATCTCACTTTTTTTTAAATATATAACTACTAACCATGTATGAGATCCAACCCTGCGGCACAGGTATAGTCCCTTGGGAGGGTGGGAGAACAAGAGGTACATAAGCTGGGAGACCTTGCGTAGTTGGATTAGACATATAAGGAATTCTTGATAAATGCCATTGAGAAATCCCATCAATTCCATGTGGCCCTGATGTAGGTGCCATATAACCTGAATAATCAAAGACCGAGGATCCTGTGACAGGGAATGAAGATCCACGGGAGGCAGGCTGGGGATGATTGAACTTGCAGGTGACTCCGTATTTACATGACCCTGTTTTCATGTAGTAGGCACATGGCTTTTCGTCCTGGAAACCAGATCCAATTAACAGTACACCGAAATTTCGTTAGTTAGCTATCGGATATAAATCATGAAATAGAGAAGAGAAGGTGATGGAAATTGACAAGCATATGAAAGTTTGAACCATATAAAGGGGCCAAGTAGCAGTAGAGACCTTTCGGATAGGTAGACCAAGAACATTCAGCTGAACCATATGTATCTCATGTTTGTCTCGTGGATGATGATATTTACATGTTATTCCATATTTGCAACTTCCTGTTTTCAGGAAAAACTGCAAGAATAGTTGAGACATTAACCAGATATTATAGTCAATTATAAAAAGCAGTTCAACTGATTCAACACAGTAAGAAGGCCAGTATATCTAGCTTAAGCCAACTGACATCAGCAGACATGCTGGTTTCCTTCAATATCTAATGACTGAAAACAAAAGCTGTCCAATAGGAACAGGAGATTCATGTCTCGAAGCAATAAACTATAGTAGAAACTAATATCTGTGTTATTGTGTAGTTATTTGCCCGATTGCACTTATCAACATGACAATCTGGTTACCAACGACTATCAGTCAAATTTAAATGCCTGATAACCGTACATCACATCACATGACAAAGCCAGCAATTATTATTCAATGGCGGAAACTCCAATATTGAGTGGATAAAACTTTGTGTTGGTATCCTTAGAGGTTGCACAGATATACAATATCCACTTTATGTTTCAAAATATTATTGATGTCACAATGTTTCCTTGTTGATTTTGGGAAACGCCCTACTTACCAGTCACAGATACAAGAAAGCACAAATTTCTAGATTTTTTAGTCCCATCTTGCATGATTTTTATCCAGAGATGCCCTAGAACATGTTAGAACCTATTAGGTTCATGTTCATGGATCAACTACTTACAGAAGCACCATTTCACTTTAAGAAACCAAGTGATCGTGTAGTACCCATGGAACAAAGAGAAATAAGAGAAAGATTGCAGCAAGTCTTCAGAAATGCTATCGTAATGAAATGATCATTGTTGATGAATGGAAGAATTGGTGTCTAAATCTGATAATATCAACTTGATATACAGGCACTTGACATCAGAAAATGGTGATAGTCCAAATCAGGGATTAAAGTGGTGTTGGCATCCCAATTCCAACAAATGACTGAACGGTACATGTTCATGCATGACCACTCACCAACCACCCCGAAAAATAAAAAAAGAAACGAAAAAACATTTGACAAGATCTCAATGAAAAGCTCATAAAACAAAAACAACATAACTGTCAGATGATCCATTGGTCACTTGCCTTTTCTGATCTCATCTTCTCTGGTCACTTGCTCAAATATGAGATGCTCAAGGCAGTGAAACAAACCCTAAAAACTATAGATAAGTGTGATAAATTTACAATTGATATCTTGGATCAAATCTGTCTATTTGATCCTTTGGACTGAATCATTCTAATATGTAGTCGCATTTCAGCCCTATTGAAAGGCAAGTTTACCTGGGTATAATGTTTTTGCAAGCATGTGCTGTGGGTATAATGTTCCAACATGATATGGCATATGAGAACTTTGCAGGTTGGCTCAAGCCAAGAATGTGTAGAAGGATATGTTGAAACATCCCTCAGTATGGCAAGGATTGAAAATGATTGCAAAATATGCACTAATTATCAATTATTTTAAATGATACTTTAAAGATAAAACATCTTCAGTATTTCTCACAAGTAGTGAAAATAAATCATCTTTAGCAAACCTAGCAAATGGAGAATAATTATTGGAATAGGGAATCAGTTCAACACTTCAAGGTTCGAGAGAAAGGGCACAGATAGATTTATAAAAAATAGAAAAAATTCCAGGCATGTTGCATATATCAACCCCTATCCGGAGAAGATATTTAGATAAAGCAAATATAGTGGAAGGATCAGTGTTTCATGTCATGATCCTAGATCCCAGATACTTTCCTAATCTTATCCAACATCATGCCAGATAGAATGAAATAATTATGATTTAATAGGCAAACCTTACTTTATCTGCATAGGTTCCATTTAATAGGCAAGTATTTGACATGTAATCATTTCGTTTTATTAAAAAAAAGTTTTTGATTTGATATTATTAGTTGATGAACTTCAGGATAATGAAACATTGACTGTGAGGAATCTTGATGCCAAAGAGGTAATTGCAGCAAGCAAATTGCTAATTGTCTTGCATTGACTTGGTGTATAAAAAGAGTTTCTATTTCAACTAAATAGTAAGTTAGAACAGATCCATGCAAGTGCCAAGTACCGGTTCAACCATTTATTACAAATCAAACTAGGTAGAGATACCAAAATACATTTAGTTGATTCTCCTGAAAGTATTGCATAGATTAAAATGTTGCTTATTAGGCTTGGGAAATCAGGAAGACTGAAAGTATACATAAATCAGATTAGGAGTCTTGAGTATGCTTCAATATACAAGTCATGCATTGATAAACATGGATGACCAACATCATGCTCCAAATGGTTCTTGGATAAGATCTTATCCAAGAGAGAGAGAGAGAGAGAGAGAGAGAGAGAGAGAGAGAGAACTAAGAATTTAACTATTGTCTATGTTCACCAACTCCATATTCTGTCTTGATAACATGAATTCCTAGTCAATATGAAATGAACTATGTATTAAAACAATGCTATATCGTCCAAAATTATCATATTTTGTTGCTCATAAGTACCTAAACCATAGCTACACCTATCGCAAGGTTGCTTCGTACCATGATATCTTTAATCGTTAACTAGTTCAAACATTCAACAAGTACATCTAAGACGAATGACTCATAAAATCCATTATAAACTTCTGAAGTAAAATGAAGTGTTTGTAGGGGTGAATAGTGGCTACTATATCGGATTTTTTATGCTTATTCTTAGCTTGATGTGACAAAGCATTATATCCAGAATTCTTTTGGTGATGAAATCTTCGGTGCCGAAGTGTCAGGCTGGCCATTGATTCAGGGCATGCATTATGTTTCTTCCTTTCTTTCATTTTGGTAACAGACAATATCTTTATTTTCTCCACTTAAAGCTTACATCTAACCTTGACAGACTTATTATTGTCTTATATACCGAAGGCTACTAAAAGCCTCAAGGTCTATTTGTGCTATAATAAAGCTTCCACTTTGGCTGCTAACAGCCTCATCAAGTTCACCGTTTTCTAGTTGAATTTAAATATGAAATCCATCATCATAGTCCACACACCAATGAGAAAAAACAACTGATGAACTAAAAGAAGAATTCGGTAAAACTAAATACCACATTAAAATTGGCGAAATCAATTAGCTGTTTGGTGCAGACATTACCTGGCAATCAGGTTGGCCATCTCTTTGTGGGAGTTCCCCACTAAACTGAGTGTTCTGCACCCACCAATTAATAACACATGAATCAGCATCATCCAATGAAAAAAGATCCCTTCTTAAATAAAAGAACAATGGCAAGCAGTGGTCCATTCCAAGGTCGCCCAAGTTGTTGCCACATAATAATAATAATAAATCTCAAGTTGACAAGACATGAAGCAAACCTATTGACATATATTGCATCCCATAGCTCTCACCTGCACACCAAGAGCAGGATGATTATATTTGCACTTGCTTCCAAAACCACATTTACCGGTCCTCAAATAGTGAAGGCAGTCTGGTTCGCCGGGCCGATCAGGATATGGGTTCAGCTGCTCGTCAGCTGCCTCTCGGCCGTCCTCAATCTTTAACTGCCACATAGCTTCTGCCATCAAGAAGCCCCAAAACCATTTAATCTCATCTCTACTAATTTCCCCCATTATAAGCCCATAAAAGGTGTATCGAGATCAGTTCTTAGCCTGTTCTACCCGAGGAAAGCGGAAGCAAATTCTACGTATCAAGCTAAAAGAAGCATCAAATACTGCCAAAGGAAGAAGGAAAGATTAAAAGGTGATCGAACAGAAACCGAAACAACCTTCAAGTTTGTGGGGCAACGCATTGGAGGAACTGGAAACAGCATTGTGCCGGGTATCGGGCATCATCGGAAGCGGCGATCGGAACCAAAAACTCTACCAGAAACCCAAACTCTCCCGCAACACACCAACGAAATCCGACCAGAATCGCAACGTCTCCTCAAATCACCGAATCGATCACCGCCTCCTACACCTCCGATCGGCGATCAGGACGATTCACCGAGCGATTCGGGCCTCCAGCATTCGGGATCAGTCGCAGGCACCAACCATATCCATCGGATGATCGGCTTCGATCCAGCCCCCCTAAACAGCAAGCGGAGAAGCTGAGAAGATCGGCTTTCCGACAAACTCTTGGATCTCGGTGGATCGATCGAGCGATCGCTCTATCGGCCTCTTCCTCCTCCCCCTTCTCCTCCTCTCTCTCTCTCTCTCTCTCTACCCTTTATTTTGTTCTGTTCATTCTTTACCGCAATGCAACACGAGGAGGAGATCGAAGCAAGTAGGACGAGGTATTTATTCCCCTTTCATTATATTATGTTATATTATAGTTAATTATTATTTGTCCGTATTGTTATTTCTTCGCGGGTAAGTTTAGTTAGAACCGTTAGCTAATGTTCCTGTTAATTCCATGGTATTGAGCAAGTTAACACCCGTCTCCTCAAGCCTGCTTTGTGATCAGAGGAACAGGTGGGTCCCATGCGACCTTCAATAATAATAATCTATGTAATTGATTAGTCGCTGAAACAGGGTCCCATCACGTCTTCCAATAAAAATGAAGGTACTTTAAACGGGTTCGCAAAAGAGGGTAGAGAAGATTTGTGCGTACGAACCATTTGGGGGAATCAATTGGGAGAGCACATTAATCATACACGCACTTGTGGTACGCATGTGTCTCACGCGATAAACGTTGGAGAACGAAGACCGTTGGATGAGGGTCCAGAGCCGTGGTTTTCTTTGTTGATGGAACGTGTAACGCGGCGCGTGAGTAAGCTTACGGCACCGGTCAATTAATAAGGGGATGGGTCGGCACCCCAGTCCCGCGGGGAGCGAAGCCGTGGCGGAAGCCGTCGCGGAAGCCGTCGGTTACGTCAGCATGTGCGGCTCATGGGCCCTGCCAAGCGGGCGTCGATCAGCTGTCCGGCGCAGAACAGCAACCGGGCTTCTTTGGACCAGTGATTTGTCGTAGTTTTATTTTTCTTTGACAATTAAAAATTTCCTAATTAGCGTCCCTTTTTCAAAAAAAAAAAAGAGTTTGGTAGAGCTTTTTTTTTTATTCCAAAAGATGATATTAACCCCTATACATGTCCCATCAATTGTTGCTTTTATCGCGGATGACATTTACCTTCACCCTATTACCCTTATCACTCATCATCTCCTTGTTATTTTCACTATCCTCATTGTCACTTTATCGATGAGAGCTATCAATGATGATATATTTCTCTCTAATTGATGAGGATAATAATTAAGATAAGACCCCCGTGACATCAGCGGGCGTACCGTGCCTCTGACGAGCTGGCAACGCCTGGCCAGCATGGGCCAAAGCGCCAACCGAGGCCCATTAACGACCGCTCAGGCTCACCTTCTCACGGCACGCCAACAGCGATGTCAGACGCCATTAGAGGTGTTAGTGCAAACAGTTTTATGTCATGGCCTCGGGGCCGTCGCGGCTGGTTCAAGGTCCGAATGGCGGGGATCTCCCAGAGGATTCCTTAGGACTGCGGGGGTTGCCGGATCGGGTTGGTTCGGGCGTGGAGGTGGGCCGTCGTCTCCTCCCGGAAGGGGCTCCTCGCCTGCGCGCCGGCGAGAGGCGCCTCGTCTTTGTCCCTGCACACAGGTTGGGTCGGCGGCTCGACCCAACCCCTCCGACGATCAAGTTAGAAGATGTGGAGAGGAGATTTAGGCAAGAAGCGGTCTCCCCTTTTCCGTTTAGGGCTCAGGGGTATTTATAGGGTAGTTTGGCATCACCTGATGTGCCTGCTTGTGGAAGGCAGGATCGTACCTCTGACAGCGTCTGACGCTGCAACTGACGTTGCGTGGAGAACGAGACCATCGCAGGGCATGGGCGAGGGTCGGTTGTCGTCCTCCCCTGCTGTGGTCAAGCGCGCGGGGTCGGAAGTCGTTGCCCGACATCGGATGACGTCGGCGCATGTCGAGTCAGCGTTTATTGTCTTCCTTATTGGGCAGAGTGGCGCCCAGGTGGG